>KN726818.1:0-13873 GCA_000816745.1 Ancylostoma duodenale
GGCTGGAGATCAATGTCGTTCAACCATTTTGTCCATCCCTATCTGTCAGGTCCTATAACAAGTTTCAATGAGTTCTGGCGGGATCAAACAGTTCAGTACAGAGATCGGTTTTTCGAGGATTTTAGCTTGAATTTGAGATGGTTTAGGCTTCGCTAAATGGTACGCATTTCTTGCTCAAACATCATTCGTCGTCTTCACGAACGGCCATTTAAATCACTTTTTTGAGCGCTACCTCCTTTTCCTGAAAGGACCCTAGTATGTAGGTACTTAGTAGCTCATTTTGGAGTCCGATTGGACTTAGTACTCCACAGCCGCCACTGACCACCTAGTGCTGTGCCCTGGGGTCCACGGCAAGTGTCTGAGTTGAGACTCCCCACACAGAAATGAAGCAGTGTATTCCTGCGTAGAAGCACAGAGTTGCTTTTGAAAGGTCGCGCACGTTCCACTTTGTTGGTCGCAGTGTTTTTTTTTTTTCTAACTGCCCATCATGTTAAAATGGATCGCGATGTAAATGGTACGCATTATTTGCTCAAACATCATTCGTCGTCTTCACGAACGGCCATTTAAATCACTTTTTTTAGCGCTACCTCCTTTTCCTGAAAGAACCCTAGTCTGTAGGTACTTAGTAGCTCATTTCGGAGTCCGATTGGGCTCATTACTTCACAGCCGACACTGACCACCTAGTGCTGTGCCCTGGGGTCCACGGCAAGTGTCTGAGTTGAGACTCCCCACACAGAAATGAAGCAGTGTATTCCTGCGTAGAAGCACAGAGTTGCTTTTGAAAGGTCGCGCACGTTCCACTTTGTTGGTCGCAGTGTTTTTTTTTCTAACTGCCCATCATGTTAAAATGGATCGCGATGTAAATGGTACGCATTATTTTTTCGACCGGTACAATACTCACCTTTCAATCAACGGCCTGTATACTCTGAAGGTTTTTCCCAAACTACACACGACATTATCCCTATCTCACATGGAGGCTTCACGCAAGCTAGTGATAATGTCACATGTAAGTTGTTGCTGTTTCCGAAAAGTTGCCTGTAAGCTTACGAAAACCTTGCAACATTTTTGTAAGCTTACATGTAAGCCTTTTGTAAGCTTGTATGTGATCTTTTTGTAAGCTCACATGTAAGCTTTTTGTAAGCTTACATGTAATCTTTTGGAAACAGAAACAACTTACATGCGGTTTTATCGCTAACTTGCGGGAAGCCTTCATGTAAGCAGGGAATAATATCGCATGTAACTTGGGAAAAAACTTCAGAGAAGTCGCTTCAGTGACAGGTCTTACCCTCTAGAATTCTATTGGGTTGGTGAAAAAGTTCTGCAACACTTTTTATGTTCATTTCTTAAACGAAAAAGCGGCTTGACAGGTGGGATCTTGTGGCGGTATAAGGGAGTATGTTCTCGAAGCTTTCAAGTCGAGGACATACGAGGAGAGCTCTGTTAGTGTGCGAGTAATAATGCCTTTGGCCAGTCGAGTCTCACGTCGCTTCGTTGTCTATCATGGTTTCCTGCAAGGACATCTTGCGAGAAGCCCCGACGGCAACATATGTACTGCATTTAAAAAAAAAAGGTTGTTAACCATTCGACGGTCTCTTGTCGGTACCAGGGCTTCGAGTCTGACGGAATGATGCTTGAAAGTCACCCACGGTCTGGACGTGCGTCGACCGTTAATAACGACGATTTGCGAGACACCCTGAAGACGAGGTCAGATGCTGACAACTGCAAGATGGCGAAGACACCCTATTGCGACTATGCTACCGTCATCAAGCACCCCCGCTTTCTTGGTTTTAGCAAAGCTGTCTGGACACGAGTACCCCACGGATAGTGAGTGCTAATCTGACAGGCAATTCTGGGCGAGCATCGAGGAGTCGCTGTCTTCGTCCAAGTGGGGAAGACTTTCTAGAAGATATTGCAAGTGGTGGTGGAAGCTTGGTCCTGTACGCGAACAACGCACAGCAGCTTCACATGGATTCCGTGTAGAGGAATCACTTCCGAAACAGTCAGAAGCAGGCTACTCCAAAAAGAGGGTTTTTTCCATGTTGTCGGCGGAACCGCAAGGAATGCTATACGAAGAGTTTCTGAATTCTAGCACCACAATGACGAGGGATCCCTGCGCTATCCAACTGCAGAAGGTTTCAGGTGCATTCCGTGAAAGACGCCCAAAACGAGCAAATGATCATCTTCTGCAAGATAATGCTCACGCGCGCTTTGCAAATGCAAGTCATGAGAAGACTCAGAATCATGGTTGAGAATTTCTGTCACATCTACCGTATTCGCCAGTCCTCGCCCTGTCGGATGTCACTTTTTCCTGCCCACGAGCAACCATCTATGGGAAATGAGGCTTGGCAATTGACAGGGACTCGGAAATGGGGTAGTGAAGTTTTTCGATCCACAGCCTCCTGCGTTATGGCGGGAAGGGACAGAGAAGCTGCCCAAAAGATAGGCAAAGGTACCCACACTAATGGCGAATATAGCATTAATTGAGATTTTGTTCTAATCAAGAAATCCATTTCCAAAGATTCGTTGCGAGTGTTGCAGAACTTTTTCACCAACCCAATATCTGATTAGTGTTGATTATTGTAAAATTAGATGGAAGTGGGCTCAAAAAATTAGGAAAGCGGACCACGCTTACAACCGTGGAAATTTTCAATGAGTACCATTTCACTCATAGTTTCTCGCTCTCGGAGCTACATAAAATGGAAAACGGGACGGTGTTAGTAAATCCCGTTTGCGAGATGGGCCACACATTCGACTTCATCTGATAACCGTAGAAGTACTGAATGCGCGTGTGTCCTGTACAGTGACTTGACGGGGGCATCCAATGTACCAATTCAGCTGCGCTTTGTGTCCGAACATAAACTACTTGGAAACACCCTTTAATCATGTTTGCCGGGACGGGCTCTGTGACAACTCTGTAGACCGATTTAACGTGTGAAACCGTTGGTCTTATATCTGGACACACAAGATTTGTTAACCATCGCTGCAACCGCGGTGAGTAGCCAGCAAAGCAACGAGCGATCCGACTACCGGCCCCAAAGAGCAGATATTTTGACCCCTGTAAGAAATGAGGTCTTGCCACTTCTGTGATTTTCGATTTACAGTGCTTGACTCAGCATGGGAAGGAGATCAAGTATGTGCTGATTTCAAGTACATGGAAAGCGAGATGGGACACTGCTTCTTAATAAATACAACAGTACCATACTCAACTAATAACCTGACGTAAGCCTTCAAAAGAATCGAAGAATCAACTCTGAACGCCTTGTGAATCTTGCTTGCATGTTGGTTGAGGCACCCTCCAGTCCGATCTTTTGCAAATGATCCAACCCAACTCTATTTCTTTAGGTTTAGATTGAAATCAAAGGAAGAGAAACCCCTTATACTCCCATTCCGTTCTTTTCACCCTCAGCTTATTTACTTCCCATCTTACTAACAACTTATAAGGAGCGACTTTCATGATCTTACACCAGCGGTTTCCACCTGACTCCCTGGAAAACTTCGTGTAAATTGTGTATTTCTCAGAATTCCGTCGGTTTCTGGGTGATTTCCGGGTAAATCTCGTGTGCCTCAAGCATTCTCAAAACAAACGGCGGGTTTCGCTCAAATATTGGATAAATCCGGTTAAATCTGGTCGACTGGCAGAATTTCTCCTGAATCTTGCCTAAATTCCCTGCGAAATTAATGCTTGCTTCATATTACAGGCAGATCGTATTCAGTGCCCCTTGTTTTCGTGAGAATAACCCTTAGATGTTGCCAGCTCGCTTAGATGACTCCATACTAGTGATTCTAGAACTTTTGTGAGGAAACGTGAGGGGTATGATAGAATCAGAACTTATATGGAACTTAAGAGGAAACCAGCGAAATTGAACACAATTTGCTCAACTAGAAACCAGCAAGCTACATCGAATGTCCAGATCAGGGATACATTTGAGAATTTTTTTTACTAGTGAAAATTCTTTTCTGAAAATAAAGTTAAGGAAAAAAGGTAGAAACTTTGAATGAAATGAAGTAGAGTGATACGTGAATAACTAAAAAACATTTGGTGATTAGGTAAACTGAAGGAATGGGTGGGCAAAACAACGAGCTCCTAAAACTAAATGCCAAAATGTCTGAAAATATACCGTCTGCTCCAAAAATCAGAGCAATTTAATGTGTTTTGTTCAATTACACAGCGCGCATTTTATCACACGTCAAATCATGGAAAATGCCGCCATCAATCGACGATCAATAACTGGAGGCGCGCCAAAATATGTCTTGCCTATAACAACGTGGCGAGACTTACCTCATCTTGGCACACGGCCAAGTGGCAAAATTCGTGAAAAAGACATGACTGTCTATCCCACTTGCACAGATTCCGTTTCCCAAAATTTGCCCGCTCAATACTTTTGGGCATTCGAATGCGAAATTGTGACCTAATTTGGTGAAACTAAAATTTGCCCATGTTGAAAATAAAAAAATCACCTCAAATAACATAAGAGACAACAGCTCCAATCTGTAAGAGCGTCGTTCCTTCAGGATAGGCTCAAATGTTCCACAGGTGTGCTGCATCGCCGCAAGCATGCTGGGACACGTTGGCAAATTTCTGTTTACAACCTCAGAAGATGCTGATGTTGCTTGTGAGCGATAGGCAGGGACCTACCACCTTTCTCCGTTGTTCATGTTTCGACTCGCATTTGCGCGTTTTCACCTGAATTCTTGTGAATTCCGGCTACATTCCCTCTAGAACTCTGTTGAATTCCGCTTGTTTTCCTCTGAGATTGCTCACACTTTCTTTGGGAAATTGGACGAATTTCCCAGAAATTCAGGCGGAAATCGCCTGTGTAAAATCTCCAGAGGAGTCACAACCTTGAGCAACAGCGGCTCTGCACAAATTGTGGGATATGCACTCTGCTGTTGAGCCCGCCTCGTCTACGGTTTACTTTATAACCCGGATGATCGGTTGCCACGTTGTGATTGGCCAGCTCGCCAGCGTTCCGCCCACAGCACTAGCGCGGGTTGGCGTGCCTGCCGTACTACCGCACCCACTGATGTCGTCGCTGAAGTCATCGTCGCTGAAGTCAATCTCATTGTCTGAGTCTCTCTGTATACATCCCTTCATCGCCCAGAGATGGATTACTTAGGCGGGTTTCAGACATTTTCCTATTGGCGGCACGGCGTGGAGCAAGAAGTGACCCGCGCGCGGGAAACATCTCGCTCTGGAAGTTGCGTTGGATTTGCCGCGCGGCAACGAATACACCATACCATTCGACTCCGCGATTCGCAGTACGAGCTCGCAAAATGCCGCGGATGGCTCGCGCGAGGCAAAATCTCTGAAAGCCCCCTGCTCACGGCACTTGCCGCGTGAGCTCGCTCTGCGTTGCCGCGCCCTATCCTTCATCATATGGCGCGGAGCGGCACAACTCTGAACGCTTTACGTGGATAACTCGGCGTATCTGTGGAACTCGTAAATCATATCCATGTGCTCCCCAGTCAACACCTGAATGAGTGCTGCTCCACCAGTGGAGATACCTCGCACCCGCAGGGATGTGAGGATTTTAACTGGCGGAGTAACATCGTCAATTTTGTGGCCATGCTTTCGTTTCCATCGTCTCCTTCCTTTTTTTTTCTTCTTCTTCTTGTGTCTCATTCCACCAACTGGTCCTTCAAGCAGCTACTGAGACGTCTTTAACTTACTGGTGGAGCATCAGTTCCCATCTACGTACCCGTTGCAACTGCGTTTGGCATTCCTGCCACACTTATAGAATCTTATGTCTTACGCCTGTTTAGAAAATGTTGCTCTGCTGCTCCACCAACAACGGCCCCTCACATTTGTTAGAATACTCCTCACTTTTAAACGGCGGGAACGCGTTGCTAATTGCAGTCTGCAGTCAGCAACATATCAGTTGGATAATTTGTATCTTTTTTCATGGGTCAAATATTGGTGGCTTGCGTGCTTCTATACATTCACCTGCCGGTTGCTACTTCTGCGAAATCATATCTGAATAACCTTTTCACCAACTCCTTACCGCGGTGGTTTTAGTAAATGGTGCACAAAATGGTTTTTAATATTCCTGAGCTATAGATAGCAAGGGATGGCTGTGAAATGGATCCAAGCCACGGATGGGCGGATACAAGATTTTCCAGGGCTCGGATGATAGTCTGGGTACTGGAACACCGAATGATCAAAACTTACTGGATCATGGATAACGACTAAGTGTATACAGTCCAATATACTACCTACCAAGACAAGCTAGGAACATTAAACAAGAACTTCTTCCTGGTCAGGAGCAAACAATCTGGATTACATCCTCTTACGTTACTCCAAGAACCTAAGCCACTGACGAAACTTATTGGAAAATGCACCAGAATTCGTAACGCAGCTGTTTTTCTGTAATTAACGACTGCCTTGTGAAGAACAATGCGAGTTGAAAGCAATTGGTCACTATAAGTCCCGTAAAATGTATTGCCAAATAAAACTCGTCAAATGTATCGCCATGCAAAACTTGTCAATTGTATCGCCACACGAATTTTGCCAATTGTGTCGTCAAACAAAAGGGTTATCAATCACGCAAAAATTTCGGTATCATCAGGAATCGTACCGTGATACCAATCTTCTTACCAGCTGAGCCATCCGGATCGACACCGTCCATGGTTAAGCCTCCAACTAAGAATGAAATGAACGTTTTATGAGAACACCCGTAAAATGTATCGCCAAGCAAATTTTGCCATTGTAACGCCAAGCAAACCTCGTCAAATGTATCATCAGCAGATTCTCTCGCCTTTTATATCGCCACACACCCGTAAAATGTATCACCAACAGATTCTCTTGCCTTTTGTATTGCCAAACAGGCTGTTCACTCATCCTCCCGTAAATCATATTGCCAAGCAAAATTTTATCCCGTAAAAAATACACTGCCAAACACATTCTCTTGCCAAATGTATCGCCATCAAACATCAGAGTAAACCATGAAATGAGCGTTAGATCTACTCGAGAAATGAGTAATCAGGGATCGCAATGCTGCAGAGTGGGTCTGGGATCTGTGAGCAGGCACAAACAACGAAAACGGCGCAGAACTACGTAGTACCAGTGTCAAGTGATTCTATGAAAAGTTGAGGAGATCAAGCGGCGAAACTAGGAAGCTAAACAATGGATGAGAAGTACTGACAATTGCAACAGAGTCGTTTTGCATAAATTTGAACAATCCTGTGTGATACACGTTCAATGCTGAGCCTTGGCACAATGATAGCTTCCTCAGTGCTATAGCAGTCACCGCCGTAGGAATCTTCCCAGTGAGAAGACTTCATAAAGTGACCTTTCAGCCGAGCTACGGAGGCAATGGGGCTACTTGAAGTCAGCTCAGAGCGATCGTCGACATACGTGCCGCAATTGTTCTTATTCCTCCAATGTGAGCACCAGGGCGACTTTGTGCTCTGACTTTCATAAGTCTTGTGCCTCTTGCACTGAGGTGCTACAAATAATTTAAGCAATTCATTCTAGCGTATACGTTATCATTGCGATGTTCATGTGTTTAGTTGATTTTGATGGAGCACCATAAGTGCATATGAGTAAACAAATGAAAATCATTTCACTTTTTTTAATAAGTTGTCTAGGAGAACGTTGCTTAAAAGTTTTTAAGCGACTGCAATCCAATAGTTTAACAGCAGAAGGAATATCTTTGTTCGGGGGGTTGTTAAGGATGCTTTCTGAAAACAATGATGCCTAGCTAAATTGCACTTCCAAGGACCGTGTGTTGCAAAGATCTCAGCAGCAGAAGTTAAAACGCAACCAAAGCAGCTGTACCATCACTTTTCATGCCGATAACCTTTCCTTTGTGTATCCGACAACGCTATAGAACTGTTATGGTCATAGCTTCGACAGAAGGGGCCTCCGATTAGTTGGACAACTTTGACTTGCACCAGCGAATGGCCCTCATCCAATCATCGACGTCTGAAGAGAATAGACTGTTGAGTAGAAGTCATTGGTTAGCGAAAATCCTATAAGGGGTAGCCGCCAAACATAAAGCGAAGAAAGCAATGAAAACTTGTGCTACAGTGTGTTTATTTCGTGCAGTCAAGGCCCGGCCTATGGCTATGACTGTGACAGGTCCAACATCCTAAGCTCCGCCCAGCTTGTCTACTTAATTGGGCATGGTGACAGTCTGCACTATTATCCCGACTACTTCACTGCAGTCATGCTGATGATATTGCCTGAAGATGCTGCGTCAGTAGTATATCTACAAAAGTGAGTTGAAAAGTTTCTACGCTGCCAAGGAGAACAAATCTGTTGGAAGTATTATATATTTTCCTTCACCTTAATTTCTTCAGAGCACAGCATACCGAAAATTTTGTCGAGATCCTACCAATAATATCATAATAAGGTGTGATAACGCGTTTATCCCACGTATGTGAGTACCGTTCGCCTCGAGAGAATGAACGGATTCCGTGACTCCAGCAGTGAGTCTGGTCCTGGGCAAGGAACGCACCCCTAGTGGGTTCGGAGTGAGAGGGCCGATTTGGCATTACCGTTACTCTGCGCCTTCGATTCCAAGGAACTTTCACGGAATTATGCATATCGTTAGAATGACATACATATTTATTCGTTGCGCACCTGAATCTTGTACAGGAAGGGAGTGGGGCGGTAATCCTGCTCCGTACATTATGCAACCTCGTAAACACTGTCTCACTTGTAGAACTGCGGGATGCCAGCGGGCGACTCTGTCCCACCGCCACAGTTTCCTCGCTTTTACCATAGGCTACTGTATCCATAATCATCGTGACGAAAGGAACCATACGAAGGCGAGCCCCACAACGACTTCTACTGCATCTATACACTTAGACAGAACATCGGCCGAAGGTCTCGTCGGCTTCTCATCCTCTCAAGCACTGTCTATAATTGAGCTTCATGATGAGAGCTTACGATCACGTGCTGGTCCACCACCACCTCTGCGCTCTAGAAAATTTTGTGCAATACCAGGATTTATATAGGAGGATTACATCTCTATATGGCAACGGAACTATTTATATCGGCCTGTATTTGCATAGAGTTAAGCGAATGTGTTTTTGTTGTTGCTTAATCATTGCGAGACTCATCCTGCAGAACGCTTTCAGTTCATCCTGTGGAATATGAACTGCTTGTGTTTAGGAATTCTCTAAACTTCCTTGACTGCACATTTTTTATTAGCTATTTGTCGTAATCGAGTCTAGGAATTTATCTACTGCTAGACTGCATGCCAGGCTTCGCTTGAGTGTTGGAACACCCCGGTTATTTCATACTGATGAGGACAATATTTCTGTGATCAGTGTGTTAACAAACCTAAGTAACATATCCTTATTCACCATACCATTAGAAAAAAAAGTTAATGAAATTAATAAAGAAATTAAGTTATATTCGGGTAATAAATTAATTGAAAGCACTTGCCATAGTTATGTTGAGCGTGTTCTGGAACCACAGCGAGCGTGTTTCCACCCATCCTTTCGTAAAAGCGCAAGAATCAATAAGTTGATATTCTCATCAAGTGTGATTCTCAGATCTGTGCTCGACGTAGTCAAGAAACCCCAATAGGTGTGTCGTCACCACGTCTCCGCCTATTGGATTGGAAAACCAATAAAATCGACAAATCAGCAAAAAGGCACATGCGTGCAAAACGCTTCTCATATTCGTGTTCTGCGTATTTAGAAACCCCAGTGGATATGTCTAGTATCCATAGTGTACTCGTCTTGCTCCACGTGGTAATCTGAGCTTCTTGGACCATTTAGTAGATTTCAAGTATAGATCGTAACATCATGTTGCAGAGGCTCTCTACCCATATACAGTGGCGGACATAAGTATTGCAACAAATAGTTTTCACTCAGTAACTTCTTTCAGAGCAGAGTTGGGCAACTCTAACTTTATATGTTTTGAAGGTACGCATGGGGTACTAAAGGGAATAGATGCGATTTCATTTCGTGCATGAATTTCTCTGCAAGGATTTTTTCTATTCGGCGAAGTCGAAATTTGGAATTCAACGTTGCTCATAACCACTTAGAAGGAAGCTTTCACAAATTGGGTCTCGACCTCAACTGCTCTTGAAACAGTTTCACCCAAAAATACCTGTTAGCACAGGATTCACTCACATCTGCCAGTCTTGCATGTGATCGGTGTGGTGGTAACGCTCCGCCGCAATTTCTACCATTCTAACTCATCATTTCACATGTATTCTAAAGTCAGCACTGCTCCTTATGATACTCTTGCTCTATCTAAAGATGTCCATCGCCACTATACCACATCTCTATCCCCTCTTGAAGAAGATGACCCAGTTAGTTTTGCTGAAGCAAGTAGTGCACATTGCCGTAACTGTGGTTAGGATTTTTGTTTTGCTTCTAGAATTGAGGTTAATTAGAAAATGATAGATGCAGAAGCTGCATGTTCTCTTCAAGCATATTATATGTAGCGACTAGACTAGTAGCTATTTCGATAACTTACTATGACTCAAAATTAAGCGGTAGCAGTGGCCACCAACCAAGTGGCCTGTCAATGGCCTTGCTCAGCAGTGGATACTTCATTCAGTGTTTGAAGTCACATGCTTTGCAAACATTGCATTTGCACCGCTGTATTGAAATTGAACAGAATTATCGTCATTCCATAAAAGTAAAGTGGTATAGGAGGAAGTCGTTTTCCCGAGCAATGCAAAAATCCAAACCGCGCTTCCGGCAGTGTCAACTACTGACTCCACCAAAACTGGCTGGGCCATCTCCTCCTCCAAGAGGGATTGAGGTCGTAGTGCAGACGAACATCTTTAGCTGGAGCAGAAATATCATAAGAAGCAATGCTGACCCTAGAATAGATGTGAAATGATGAGTTGAATTGGCAGAAATTGCGGCGGAGGGACACCGCCACATCGATCATATTCAAGGCTGGCAGATGTGGGTGAATCCTGTGCTAACATGTATTTTTGGAACTGTTCCGAAAATAGTGTAATGAATCCAATTGAGGTCGAAAACCAGTTTGTAAACATTTCCTTGTAGGTGGTTGTCAGCAACGCTGAACTCCAAATTTCAAATTCACAGAATGAAAAATCTTTCCCAGAGAAATTTATGCACGAAATGAAGCCGCATCTCATTCCACCAGTACCACATGCGCACCTTTGAAGCATATAAAAATTAGAACAGCCCAACCCTGCTCTGAAAGAAGTTGCGGGCAGACGCCGTTTTGTTGCAATACTTATGTCCGCTACTGTGGGTCTCATTATGGATTAGTAACTTTTCTTCGACCACTTCTCTTGTAAGATATTAATGTACTGCTTAAAAATGTACAGTAGCTAACGGAGAATAATAAGCAGTTTTATTCATATGAAAGCCTCAGCGTAAACCGAAAAACGTCGATGAGAACGTGACGAGGGATGAAGCACAAAGATAACTTTTTGATGTGTGATGTTCCATCAATCAACTTTTCCGACACTTCCTGAGATTCTGAGATCCTTCACTGGTGGAGCACCGTCATCGTTACTCACAGCTCAGCAGCTTTATTAGCCAAGCCCGTCCTCGTCGCTATTTACAACTTTCTTAGAGTTGGTCACAAATACGATGATTGGCACAGTATATCCTCTTATCCTCCGTAATTGTCACTTCTTTCTTCCTGCGCTAAATCTTAATGCCGCATCTACGTAACTGCGCAGCGAAAGCGGCTTTTACTTTGTCTTCCATTTAAACAATGATCTGTTGTCTCACCCAATTTTCTTTCCTTGCCCTCCGTCTCTGACGACGCTACAAACCCCCTTAAGCCCCTATACGAGATAATGTCAGCGAGTAGTTCAGCATGTTAACGTTAATGCATGTTCCACGTTATTTGTCTTCGAATAACGTCAACCTGTACTCCCAAGAACATCATCAAAGATGAAGGATCTTCATTATCTCCTGTGTGCTATGGAGTGCTCTAATTTCGGATACACGAGTACTCTGAAAAAAGCCGCTAGAAACTTAATTGAGAAGCAGCTTTGCCTCGCAGACAGGTATTAGTCCCTATTAGCGCGATAGTGTCAGCTTTGCTGTTAGTGCTTCTTCATCAGTGACTTCACTTGATAACTGAGCCATTTTTATCTAGACAGGGGGGAATATTTCAGCACCTGCACATATGTGCACCAATTTGTGGTACTACGCCACTCCTTCGAAGAGTATAGAATTTTATGTTCGTATAGTCCAATTTAACAAAACCCCTCATACAATGTGGACTTCACTGTAAAATTGAAAGTAACCTAACCAATCAAACTAATCTAAACTAATTAACCAATTAAAGAGTACCCATTCCAAACAACATATTCGGTTTCGCAGAACCATGTCAGGTCCCAGGTCTTCTTGGGAGCAAACTGGGCTTCGTAAAAGAGTCGGAACGGAAAGAAGGCTCCGTACCGGGGCTGGTCTTGCTTCGAATAGTGCACTAGGGGCGACTGAGGTCGAGAAGGGATTTGCAGTGAGATGTGAGCCACCCAGTACAGGCGCCTGAGGTCGAAGAATCTTGATTGGAGCAGATATTCTACAGGCTTAGATTATCCGTAGGCTTTGAAGGATTCTGTCGTAGTCCGAATTCCGCGAATTGACTTGAGTTCTCCACCAAGACAAGAAGTGAGGGTGTATTAGAAGAGTTTAAAAACGAACCGAAACTTATGCACTGATATACGCAAAAACTTCCGTGTTTTTTCTCCCCAAGAGTTTTCAAAAGACTGTTGTGAAATCACAATTTTATTAACTGCTTTGTAAACTGCAATCAGTTTGGAGAGATCTAACAGACCACTGTAAGTGTTGGACGGCCGGCCAAAACTTACATATCGCGCAAAGAATACAAGTACCTGGGCTTCTAATTTTTGGATTTTCAATAAACGAAATACATATATCAACTCATACTTGCTGGAGAAGCGAGACTCCCAGAAAAAAAGTTTAAGAAAAAATTGGGCTTTTTTGCATCGATCTTCTCGGACATTCATCGCTCCTGTTACAAATGATCTTGGCATTCTCTGGAACGGAGATTTGTTGTTGAATGAATTCTCCGCTCATTTCCCCTATTATTTTCAAAAGAAATGGCTAAAAATTTTATTACTGCATTTGGTTGTAATTATATTTTTATTTCCTCATCACATTTAATGGTGAACAAAAAAAAATCAGACAAGCTAGATTGCGTCTTAAAAGACAGTCAATCCTACGGGCAGGATAATGCACAGCTTTACAATGCGCTTTTCTGAAAAAAAAATAAGCACGAACATCACAATATGATAAGCGTATTGGTGCAAAACTAATGTGTTCACCGAGTAGTTTCAGTGCTCATAATAAAGATTTGTTTCTTGACTACAGAAATGAGTTTCAGAATTCTTATTAATCCTAGATCTAAGAAGTAATTGTTTCTCAAGAATCAACAACAGGAATACAATGGTCAGAGCTCCTGCTTGGTTTGTTTTGGAGACGTAGCCGTAGGTAGCGTTTGCACCATGTCGAAATCATATTTTCGCATCTCATGCCAAAATGAAGTAGACCCTGAAATTAAAGAAGGAAAACTCCTCGTCATTATTCATTTCATCAACTTCAGCGGAAATCCTAGGATCGTAGGTTTCAAGTTGCGCCTCAAATCCTAACAAAAATGTGCACCCCATGAAAAACATGAAATAAGGTGCCCATACCGTGTGCAAAGGAAAGGTGTGGTGTTTGTTGGTGCAATGTGAATAACCTTTGATATCAAGCATGTTAGTTATGTTCAAGTGAAAAAGAAACAAGAAAAAGGATTGTTTCGCTGGTAAGTAGTAAAAACGTCTGGAAGTAACAACGGTGACACTAGTTCAAGTCAGGCGCATGCCAATTTGGGAGAGTTTCTGCTTATAATTTACATCTTGTACTTTGTAGTATGCGAAAAATCTTGTATTATGTAAAATCATTT
>KN726818.1:16412-29994 GCA_000816745.1 Ancylostoma duodenale
AGAATGGGTCGCCAAATATTCGAAATTACTTTACAGAACAAATAAGAACTTTGTATTGGTTTGTTTTTAATTGTTCATTTCTATTACTATTTTTAAATAATTTTCGTCATTTATTTATTGTTATAATTGATATTTTTATTGATTTTATCTCCCATCTGGGTCCCCAAAGCGGCGAAGACCCCATTTTTTTCCCACGCCTGCTGGCAAGTTGTCTTTGGGGGGAAGTACTTAGTCAGCAACTTGTCTTGTCTCTCCCTTGTCGCCAAGTTGTTATGAGAGAATGCTGCCGATAACTTGCTTTCAGATGGCATGATGACTTCAATCGTTTCGACAAGGATTTGTTAGTTGAAAGGTTGTCTGCAAGTTGTTCTGGGGCAATGATGGGCCGACAACTTGTTCTTGGGGTTCTGAGCAAAGCTGGATAGGTTCAACCTACCACCAACCCCACCCAAATAAAGGTGCAGGATCTGTTATCGGACGACCTGGGATGTTCTAAATATTCCTCATAAAAACCTCAGAAGTAATGTGAGTAAAGGTAGAAAATCTAAAGTATCAAGGAAACTGTCAAAAAGATACATTACTAACTGAATACAGCAGCTTCCTTATTTGATACGCCAACTATTGACGCTTTCGGTGACGAAGTGGCAGTCATATGGTCAGGATGTTGAAGGAATTCCCCGTCGATCACTGCGCCCCATTTGATGAATCCGATCCCTTCTGTTGTAGAACCATGAAAGATGCAAGACTAGGTCTAGCCCACTATCATCTGCTTGATCAAGAAATACTTACCACTTGCTCAATGCCGTTGTAGATCTCTTCGACACTCTTTCGCTTCATGCAATCTTTTATATTTGAAAAACAACCCAGTGCCTGAACGTCATGAGTTCAGAGTCAAGTCGTTCAGGAGAAATGTTGATGCAAAGTAGTTAGAGAATTGTGATCCAATGATAAAAGTGCCAACTTATTGGCCATCAGTTTCCAAGTTAAAGAAACTATGACCTGAGCGAGTTCTAACGAGTTGTTCGCTACACTCGATCCAAGAGACCACGATCCCCAAGGAGATCCAGACATTTCAATTGAGCGAACAATATAATCTGAAAGAAATGAAATCGTTGTTGACAAGCAATTACAAACTGAAACTAGCACTGACCTCTGGTAACTGGGCTCAGGATCAGTTGTCCAACAGCTGCTGAACCGGCGCTATGCCCCCAAACAGTAATGCTGCTTGGATCCCCACCAAAGTTTCCGGCATTTGTATGTATAAACTATAACTTGGATGAACAATAGTCCGTAATCTTGCTACCGGACCAACTGATGATCTTCAAATCTCTTAAATATACCTACCTTGAGCGCCTCAGCCATGTCCCAAAGGCCTAAGTTTCCTGGCATCTGCGAGTCACCGGTGGAAAAGAAACCTTGGATACACAACAATATGCAAATCAGCAAGTTACGAAACAAACCAAATTAGTGAACAAACTCCAAGATTTGACGCTTATATTTCATCCTGAGTGTAGAGGTCTTTTCAAATTTGCGTGGATTTGAATGGGGCCGAAATAAATAAACAGCAAGTCGGTGAAGAATCGTACAGCACCGGGCCCCGACAGGATTCGACCAGAAGATCTGAAGAACCTACCGCCTGTTCTCATCAACACGTTGGCTAGGCTTTTTACGCGATACCTGTCGGAATGCAAAGTACCCAACCAATGGAAGACCAGCAGGACCGTGCTGCTGTACAAGAAGGGAGACCCGCAGGACATCGGCAATTATCGCCCAATCTGCCTACTATCCGTCGTCTACAAGCTCTTCACGCGAGTGATCCTAAACAGGATCGAAAGGACTTTAGATGAAGGACAGACGTGCGAGCAAGAAGGGTTTCGAAAAGGATTCAGTACGATCGACCACATACACACCATCACTAGACTCATTGAAGTATCGCGAGAGTACAAAATGCCCCTCTGTCTCACGTTCTTCGATTTGAAGAAAGCCTTCGACTCCGTTGAGACAGAAGCGGTCCTGGAAGCTCTGAGGAACCAGGGCGTTCCTACTCAATACACCAAGATATTTCGTGAGCTCTACAGCAACTTCACAACCAGTTTCTCCATTCTACGACGACATCACCATCGACGTCAACAGAGGGGTTCGGCAAGGAGACACCGTGTCGCCAAAACTATTCAGCGCCACTCTTGAGGACGTCATGCGAAGACTAAAATGGGATTGCATGGGTGTGCAAGTTGATGGCCGGCGACTTAACCATCTTCGCTTCGCTGACGACATCGTCCTTATAACGCCAAACATCAGCGAAGCGGAACGGATGCTGGCTGACTTCGATGACGCGTGTGGAAAGATCGGTCTCCAGCTGAACCTGACGAAGACGATGTTCATGAAGAACGGATGGATCCCGGATGCCCCATTCTCGCTCAACGGAACGACCATATCCGAATGCTCCAGCTACGTTGGGGAGCTTACAAGAGCATCGAGGACGTAGTGAAGAAGACGAAGAACATCAGACTCCGTGCCCACCTCTTCAACACGACGGTTCTCCCTGCTTTAACATACGCCTCAGAAACCTGGGCGCTGCGCAAGCAGGATGAGAACGCAGGTTAGCGTCGCCAAACGCTCTATCGAGAGGGTGATGCTAGGAATAACCCGCCTCACGCAAGTGAGGGCAGGAATACGGAGTTCCACCCTGCGTCAACAGTCGAAGATCAGGGACGCTGCCGCTTACGCCAAGTTGAGTAAAATCAGGTGGGCCGGACACGTGATGCGTCTTAACGACCACCGTTGGACAAGAGCCGTCAGCGACTGGACTCCACGGAACGTTAAGCGCACAACAGGGAGACCACCGACCCGATGGTCAGACTTCTTCATAGTGTCCTTCAGGAAAGATAGAATGGTCTTCGTGTTCCTCAAGTGGACAGAATCCATTGGACGACTCTGGCACGCGATAGGGACAAATGGAAGGATTGCTGGCGCCTGCTCAGTGTATCGGAAGAGCAACGGGAGTCAAGATGATCAAGCTGATCGAGGTGCATGTTTTAGGGAATTGAGAGAAAGGTCCAAATTTGCAGATCATTTCTTTGAAACTGCAGCAGACTCTAAGCACCGAGGCTGTTGTGATAATTAGCCCTAGAGACACCGTGACCTGAGGCTAGTCCTAAGGAGGTGTCACTTGATTAGGCTGACAGCGGTTTTAACCAATCAAACCTGACCATAAACTCCGAGACGGTATTGAATCGTGACGACGATGACGTCATGAGCAGCGTAGATATCGGCAAATCCTTTATATCCATAAAACGGCGCTGAACCGACTTCATAGCCACCACCGTGCACCCAAAACAGAATAGGAAAACCAGTTGATGGAGCCTGAATGGAGGAAAGTTTCCCAACTTCAGAGACTCAATAACTACCCCCCAAAAACAAAAGCTGTAACACCTCCTTCTTGGGTCTAATGATATTGAGAGTAAGACAGTCCTCGCTTGTTTGTTCGGTTGGAGGAATGAACTCCCGTAGTAGTTGAATGCATGACGCACCAAATTTTGTGCCATCGCGAAGACCTTGCCATGGTTTAGGTGGCACAGGTTTCTGAAGGAATGTCAGTTATTACTCTTTTGTTCAAAAAAATCCGAAAAGAAGCGAAAAAGTCCACCTCAAATCTGAGATCTCCTATAGGTGGGGAGGCATACGGCACGTTCAGAAACACCTCGACGAAACCACCTTCCTTTGTTTCATGGTCGAATCCTAGGATTTTTCCTGGTGCCAGCTCGAGAACCTGAGCTGACGATACCACTAATACGCAAGAAACCAGAACCAAGGAGAGTACCATTCTGAAGCACTGAGTATTAGAGGCTGAAAAGAATTAGCCGCTGGACCACTGAAAAGCCTTACAAGGGAAGTGCAGGAGGCTAACCCCGGGGATCGAAACGAAACATCCATTTTCGGTAACATTGTCTAAGGCGATGTTAATGTATGTATATCATTTTTGCCCAATGGTCCTGATGTGCCCAGGTGAACACGTCAAAGACTTCCCAGCGCCATTCATTTTTCACGCGCCCAAGATTTCTAAAGAGGTTTTCCTGACTGAAACTTTGAATACAGGGGTTGTTTGAGGTGCTGAATACGAATATCATATCCATTTTGTACCGTAACGCTATTTTTGTAGGGTTACGGTTTATGCTTTACTGCATGCTACCGTACACCTACCGTAACCCTGCAAAATGGCGTTACGGTGCAAAATGGATACGATATTCGTGTTCAGCACCTCAAATAACCCCCGTATGCAAGGTTTCGGTCAGTTTTTTTCAGGAGTTTGGGTCCGTGAAGGTTGAATGGTGCCATTTCGTCTAGTGCTCTGTCATGGGAGTCTTGTCTTGGATTCGTGAAACTTTCGACGCGCAATCCAACCGTGGTCGTCGCTATTAGCGGTGCTATGAACTATCAAACGTTTGCAGATGCATTTTTGAATAACCCGGTTTTGTCTAGTTACGCGATAATTGAGTCCTAGCCGCAAGCTTGGCAACCGCTGTTCAGTGGTCGAGTGGGTAACACATCGGGAAAGTTCCTGCAGTAGTTCTTGCAATGGTGCACGTATCTGATGTGTTCTAATGATTAGAATCCTAGAAACAAGTTCAAAAGCCTAAAATTCAAAAATGCAAAGAGGGCTGCGCCGGCACGATGCGTACCCTCGACCTCCTGCTGTGAAGCCTGGCGCGCTATCCGCTCGGCCACGTCGTCGCTGGTGTCGGTTTGGCTCACGCTCTCATAATCAAACGAAACCAAATTATTCAAAAATGGTTCTTTGAACACTCTATGGTCCAAGGAAAGGTAGGGAAGGTAATCAAAGTTGGCTCGAGTGGCCAAAGTTTCATAAATCCTAGCTCTACATGGAGTTTTATGGCAGTGCACTATAGAAATTTTCGGCGCGCTCTCCTGATCGCATCAGGACCATTGGGCAAAAATAATATGTATACATCAGCATCACCTTAGAAAATGCTTCTGTAATTGGATGTTTTTCGTTTCGATCCCCGGGATTAGCCTCGTGCACTTCCCGTCAAGTTCTCGAGCAACTCTACATAAGCGTGACTTATACTAGATGCGTGCATGAGAGGAGCGTCAAATATACACATAAGTTTGCAAGACTTTTCCCATAAAGGGCAGTACATGGGAAGCATATCCTGAATGAAAGTACTACGCTGCCGCTGCTAATAGCCGCGAAGCCACAAATGCGTGCGTTTAATTTGAATTTGAGATGCGTCAGCGATGCCACTGATATTATTGTTAACCCATTGGCGATCGCGTGGCTCACCGGTGAGCAGCACCTTTCTTATCAAGTACTGGACCATATTTTCAAACTATTCTGCAATATTTCCATATGAAATGCATACAATACCTCCTAAGATGGACTCAGACAACTGCGATTCGAGAAAGAGTTCTTCTTTATTGTGACAAATATCATGAAAAGCATGGCATTTTGAAATCGAGGAAAATTGGTTAACATTTCTTGCGTAGTGGATGGGAATGTTCTGTATAAAAGCCCCATCTCCTACATAGAAACACGTTCGTTACATCCTGCACTTTTTTATTTGTCAGGATCGAGCCATATGAACATGTATACTCTCTGAACACTCCCTTATAGCACTCAGAACAGCTTCTACAAACTTCTTTCGGCCTTATTTAGATTTTCTCTTTTTCTGGTCCGATGATATGAGTGATCTCCCACAACTGCATTTCGAACTATTTGCCGCAAAAGAAGCTGTTTTAGTCCCAATTATCTTATTGTAACAGTGTGGAACTACGCGGGAGCTGCACTCTTGAAAGCGGCGTTGGTCCCACGCGCCAGACACGCAAAAATGAGCGCGGTCGTCAATGTGTTCATCAAAGAATCATCCTATAGACGTACCTCGTCTAACGCATGCATCTGGTACAGATAAGGCCTATACAGAATAATCTCATGAAGTGATCGAAGGCACAGCAAACAAACAAAAAAGGATGCAGCAGCAAGTACATATCCACCATCGAAGGCGAGAAATCAAACAGTGAGCGATCATCGTAAAGCCCACGTGCAAGCACCAATCACAACGTGGAGCAATCGGGAGCCAATGGGGAACAAGATTTATAAAATTAAAATTTCGAAAAGTCGAAGAAGTCTGAGCCTATCCATAACGATAGAAGCAATCTTTTCCACGTAGGAGAGTGCAAAAATTTTCCCGGTATAAAAAATGGAAGTGGTTGAGCGAAAATTCATGGACGAGGATGAAAGTAATGATGTTAGTAATGTGGATGTGCATACAACCTAAACTCTCCGTGTACATTCCATCCTTGTCATACTACCTCAAAAGCGGACCTATCATAAATGTAATTGGAGGTGTGGCGCTTGGAAAAATTATTAGTGCTGTGATCGGCTGCTTTAGCTGCTGAGCTCAAATAAATGCTGCAAATAATGGTACGAGATGTTTTCCCGCCACCGCATCGTTAACATTTCCATATTCGTATTACCTGTATGAAGCTCATTCTATACATCAAGTTCAGTGCACAAAATAAACAAGTAAATAATGATTCTAAAAAACGACCCAGAGATGATTATGTTGTCAAACAACTGGGCTTCTAATGCTACGTATATTCTTACTGCATTTTCTAATTTCATCAGGATTCTATCAATAATTCGAGGAAACATTTATCAAGAAGAATTGAAAACTAATCGTTATGTACATCATTGTCGATAGGGTTGTGCTATCGACTCCGAGAGAGCACTCAATCACGTGTTCTCCAGAGCGAGTAACGCAA
Organism: Ancylostoma duodenale; assembly: GCA_000816745.1. Classification (NCBI taxonomy): domain Eukaryota; kingdom Metazoa; phylum Nematoda; class Chromadorea; order Rhabditida; family Ancylostomatidae; genus Ancylostoma; species Ancylostoma duodenale. Next base: position 23,193 of record KN726818.1, read on the forward strand.
ATAATAGTTTTTCGACAGGAAACGAAAACAAACTGGTAAATATTGCGCACTGGTGTTTTGCAGCAGAGAACTTGTTCTAAAGGAAAACAGGTTGGAATTAAACAATAATTGGTAGGGAAAAGATGCAGATCTTCATTGAATCTCCTATCACTCAAATAGTTTAACAACAAGATCGCATGTTTAGTAAATAAAGGTAGTAAAGGTGTAATGCCCAGTACAAGGCTAACATCGCGGTCTAGGCATGCGTGCTAGAGGGAACCTTGCTTGGACTCTTTGGCTGGCTTGACTGTAAACATTGTGGCGGCTTTGTCCGCTATCAGCTGACCCCGTAGATAATGTGTTTTCTACATAGGAAGCAACCTATAAAAGCTGCTGAAAACTCTATAGAAGGACTCTTAAGGAGTTTCATTGGGAAAAGTAATTTGGTTTAAATTATACATTTCAAATAAAGATGAGAAATTAGCTGTTAACCGATCTAGTAGGAGTGGTCACTGAAAAAATGCAAGAATGTATCAACTAGTAACGAAAATTGCGTCGAGAAATGGCAGCTGATAACGATCTTGCAACAAGCAGCCAGTCGAAGTATCATTTTCTGAACGTTATACCAAAATTCAATGGTTATTTCCTCGAACGGCACGAAATTGTTATGACAGGTGAGAGCGAGCAATGTTGATGTAATATGGCCTGTCAACTGTTTCGGTCTCTGACCGCTCGCCTCACTTTGTTGAGAAGACCGTTGCTACCGCTGTGTAAAGTGACCAGTCATTTGTCTTCGGCTTCAGAAAATTATCCACATTAAGGACCCAACCTTCGTGGTCCCATATCTAGAATACTTTTTCCCATTGGATAATTACGCTCAAGTGGAGTAATTGTGGAGGATCTGGATATCCTGCCATACAACAAAAACCAACCTGCGGATATGTGTATCCATCCGCTTAACTGCGGGAGTCATACCCATTGTACATATTTGACTGTGGTACTGTGATGAGAAAAACACAGCGGGTACGTACCCGTTTCCACTGGTTTTTATCCACTCTGCTATCCAACAAAACTCATCCATTCAAGAGTCCATTTCTTGGCGCAGGTGCGGGTGACTCGGCGAAAGACAACACGAAGGGAAGATGGAGTAGCTCAGGGATCGTCAACTGGGAATAAACAGGGAAAAGATATCTTGTAGTGAAATGAGTGGATTCATGAAGGGATTCATACCAGTGGTGGACGTAGAAAGTGGGCGGGAAGGGGGCGTGGAGGAAAGTGAGGTCTCCACCACTTTAGTGACTCGGGCCTATAAGAAAAATAATAAACATATTGGTTTGAACATGGATTAATTAAGAATAATAAAAACTAACAAAAACCAGTGCAAGATTTCCACAAATTTCATAAAGCAATTTCGAAAATTCGGCGAATCTTCTCGGAGAGAGGAGGGGGGGGGGGGAGGGTGGATACCATATCCAGCGTTGCGACGAGCCACTACTCGATACATCAGTGGAACCTTGAACAGTGATTCAATAAAAAATGGAAAACTTTGAGAAATTGCTGCCTTCTCATACATAGTCACAGCACAAGGTGAAAAATTTCACCTCACGTTATTTGCCTGTTTTTCAAAAGAATTTTCGCACATTCATACATTTTCCATAGATGTTTATTAATTGCTGTCCACGAAGTATTACATCATGCTGATCAGCTAATCCCACACCATGGAATCTTTCTGGTTTCTCTGGGGGATTCACTAATTTCAACTGCTAACCATCTATGTGTCCATAGAGTACCCACAGCTACAAGACTACAAACTACAAGAATCAGCGCCATTTTCGTCATGGTCTGGAGTCAACTGGACAAATGGCAAACGAGTTTCGGGAAACCTGATAGATAAATCATCATTACACGATTCTCCTTTGTTCAGAAATGACTTCTCAGGCTCGACTAGGGCGAATAAGGTGTTCAAAACTACTAATATTTTGAACGACATCCACAGAATCCTATATATCGATAGAAGAAAGAGTTACAAGAGAGTCACTGATCGCTAAACTCCTTGTCAAGTGCGTGGGGTTCTCCTCAACAAAGCAAAACATCACACATTTAAAAAATTGCCCCATATAGGCTTAATCTAAAGATTAATTGGTAACACAGAGTGTATGCATCCATTTATGCAAGACATACAATACACTGTACATAGAAAATAAAATGGCGGAATTGAACAATATTTGCTGAATAGCTAAGTGCAGTCCAATAGAAAATTTTTAGACGTTACGATCTCCTTTTGTCCATAAACTTATTTTCTGTCAGTAATTGTTCAGATAAAAAATGACGAACAGGTACATATGTATATGGTTGTAGTGATCTTACCGAATGATGACATACCCCTAATACTGTAAAAATTAAATCCTAATCAAGACCTAATCTAACTATAGCTATTCAACGCGTACAAAGATAGGATAATCGTCAAAGCTCCTGTTTGATTTCTTTGCCAGATTTCTCTGCTGGTAACAGTTGCATCATATTGAATCCATACCTCAACGTTTTGTGCCAAAATGAAGTGGTCTCTGAAATAGACCACATTTTCTTCTTCCTCATCAACATCTGCATAAATCTTCGAGGCAGGAGGATCGATCCCAAAGCGAGATCGTTTGCAAGAGCATCTAGTTTATTAGGAGACCAAAAATAAATATCTGATCTGTCAATGTACAAGGAAATGTTGCAGGAATCAAACGAGTGTGTCCATCCAATTTATCCTCAAGTGATAAAAAAATGCAGGAACTAGATGGTCAGGTACGAAAGGATTAATGGACAGATTGTCGAAAATCTTAGCGAGTGGCGGCGTGCTACTTACATTTTAAAATTAACAAAGACCAATATTATATCTTCTCATCCACCCTCTCCCTATAGACAGTTTCTCAAATCAGTATCTATTTTGATGTCTTGACATCACAAAAATTTGCAGGTCACGCTGACTACGATGGTATACGTGTTACCTCATAAAATCGTTGAATAACCACTTTTTGAACTACTTATTTGTGGAGAGTTTGAGGTGGCACTCTGCGATTGCTATCACATCCTGCGGCATGCCGCGGCAGCGCTGATGTCGGTCGCTGGCACCTAACGCTTTGGGAGCGCCACCCTCCGTGAAGCTGTCGCCACGCGAGGACCTCAAACTCTCCAAAAATTACCTGTTGGAGAGGGGTTTTCTGATATTTTTGTGAAGGAATACATATACCATTGTGATTAGCGTTGCCTGCAGATTCTTATGATGTCAAAATCTCAGAGTCGATCCTGGGATGAGAAACTGCCTCTAACACTAGTATCGTTACCCTAAGGCAATGATATGTAACCTCTTCTACGACAGAAAATTGAGTAGAAGTTTCTAGGAACAGCTCAACAAGCTAAAAGAAAGTTTTGATGATCCTCAGAAATGGTTTTTGCTTTTGGAAATCTTCATATGCGAAATTTCTCCGCATCTGTTTCAGTTACGTCTTTTCACCTCTTGCCTGAATTTCTCTTCTGTTTCTAAAGAATATAATTGAAGAATTGAATGCATGAAGTTGTTCGATCATCTTTCCGAATACCCTCTGCTTTAGCACATTTTTCTTTCTCTGCTTTTCATTCAAGTATTGATTGAGAAAACAAAGAAAGAACCAGGAGGAGGCCAAAAAAATCCATGGACTTACCGTTATAAAATCCCAGTCTCATCTGCGGATCAGGAGTGATGCGCAGATAACGAAGGTCTGTACCCGCACCAACGTCTAGCCACTCTTCATGATTATTAGTTGTACCTCTGAATCCCATATCTTTGGAGATGACATAAAATCTGGATAATCAAAACCTACCCAGTTTTGACAAATTCAATGAACGACTGCCGAAAGACGTCTGCAATCACCTGTTCCTCCTCGTTAAAATCAAACTTATTCAGCAAGTTCACGTCCTTTGTGTACTGGAATTCGCATCCATGAGGAGCTCCTAGAATTTACTGTGCCATTATAAGTCTTATAATTATATTAATCATAGATATAATTCCGTCATTCCTTCCTTAAATGCTTACTCATTTAATGCACTACCCAATAGATTTTCTATTTTGAAAGAGAAGCAAAGGTTATTATTTATTTCGTTTGTTTACGGTACTGTAAAAAGTATCTATCTCGGGAACAGCCGACTTAATTGCACTTTGTTAGCGTTCCAACAAGCAATGGCACTTCCAACTTATAGATCAACCTAACTTACAGGGAACTCCAAACGGCCGTGCGCAAGGGGCGGGACCGCGGGCGGTGTGGCACTCGTGTTGCCTGCAATTGGCAGAAACAGAGAAACCAGAGCCACATGCACAGCCTTTGCGTCTCTGACCAAGAGAGCGGCGCCCTGCCCCCCACCCCCTTGTACACGCCCGTTTGGAGTTTCAGGTAGCTACCCTTCTTTCGTGAACTTGATGTAGGCGAAGTACACCATACTTATGTTAATGCAATCCTTCCTATTTGTACTTTAAAAATTCACCTCTAAGCTTCTTCGGAACATGTTTGAACATTGGATTATCCCATATGGCCTCGTTGTAGTGATCGAGGACGTATGCATGGATATTCCATCCAGCAGCACGACGAGCCACGATGCCGTCCACCGATGGAACAATGAACAGTAGATCACTGAGAAACTGAAAACCTTCACACTTTTGAAAGGATTTTACCGATTTTAAGCGTTGGTGGTACAGCTGGGAACGTTTTACCTCTGAGTATCGATCAATATAGAACTCGGGATGTTGTTCTTCATCTCTGTCAACATAATAGAAGATAATGTCATTGAGTAACTCTTCCATATGATCTCCAGTATATACTTTTTGGATGATTTTCTGAAACTCGCACTTTCATACATTCTCATCTTACATTGTGCGTCACTCGCACATTCATACATTCTCATCTTACATTGTGAGTCAATTTCATGTATGAAGGTGATCACCTTTAGCTCTCTAATTAGTCTATCTCGACTCCAATTAGGATAATCTGCTGAGTCCACAGTGAGTCTTTGAAAGAACGGTCCAACTCCCATTATACCTGAAATTACGCCAGACTTTCACAAAGCACATAGAAAAAGTTCTCGAACCACATTATCGCATACACTAACAAACCCTCCAATTTTATTAAACTCTGAAATTACTACTTATCTACAAAATATATGCGGACGAATTATAATTTTAAAGTGCTTTGAACATATTTATTTGAAAACTGTTATGCATATATTTTAGTTTTGTTTCGTGCACTATCCTTATACGAAAACTAAAATAATTTTATTGCTCTAAGTTTCCTCCTGCATTCATCAGTAAGGTAGAGAAAACTCATAGCAATAATAAAATTATTAATAAGTCTGCTGTCGGCCGGCACAGCTAAGCTCCAGCGAGGACCAGTCAGAATCTTACGGAACCCTTCTGAGCCGAGACGAGGTAGAAATGTGACCCAGTTTAGTGGTAATTCAGATCATGTGCCGGGGATGTGGCGCAGGCAGGTTGCTTTAAATGTGAGTTTGATTGAAAAGTTTTGTAATGCGTATAGATTGTGACACATATAGGGTAAAAATTGCATGTAGACTAGGAAGCTAGTGGGGCCCTTGACTGAACTGGGTCTGGCGAATTTGTGAGATCTGGATGGATGCAATACAAAAACAAAGATTGAAGAGAAGAACTAAACAATTTTGAAATAGGGGAGTTTTGCTGAGGGCTTTTTTCACGGTAGACTTTTTTCTAGATTATCACGAATCCTTGAACACATCTCCGTAAAAGCTTACTGACTGAATATTGAAGATTCCTTGTTCGTCATGCCAACTATTGACGCCTTCGGAGGAGCAGTGGTAGTCATCCGATCTGGATGCTGAACGAATTCTCCGTCGATAACTGCACCCCATTTAATGATGTCGATACCATCTGTTGTAGAATCATGAAAAAAAAACTGATTACGAAAATTAAGATTAACTCACTGAATCCTGCTTCTTGCAGAAATGCTCACCACTTTCTCAATGCCTTTGTAGATCTCTTCAACTGTTTTTCCCTTCATACATTCTTTTATATTTGATCGACAGCCTAATGCCTGAACATTTCCATAATTCATCGAGAAAATACCTGCAGCAGAATTTGAAAGTATGAAAGTCAGATGCTCCAATACAACAGTGCTTTTTCGCTATGATTTTGTTATTTTAACTATGATTTTGCACAATAAAAATTTTCAAATGGTCACTTTAAATGCTTAGCAATGGACTACGAAACTGATGATGAAAAAACGGGAGAAAAACTATTACCTCTGCGAGTTCTAATGAATTTTTCGCCACGCTTGCTCCAATCGCCCAAAATGCCCATGGTGAACCAGACATTTCGATTGAACGAGCAATATAATCTAAAGGAGGGAACGTTTTGTTGAACGACAGCTTAGGCAAGTAAGACAGACAGCAGCACATTTTACCGTTGAACCCATTGCGGACCACGTGATGCACATGGTGCAGCACACCTTCTCATTTGGATGTGGCCATGCGATGGATATAGTACATTACGTTATGGTTTTATGTTGAAAATTGTACTATTTCTCGACGACCCTTTTCTAGAACAACATTATAAAATACAGAAAACACCGAAGCAGGTGGGCCGAACTGGATCTCAAACATTAGTTGCCCCCCCCCCCCTCCTGCAAAAATGGGCTCGGTCCGCAATGTGTCAACTTTGTAAAACTCTTCTTTGACTGGAGAACTGATATTTGCATATAGTATACAGTGGCGGCCACATATTTAGCACGCCGCCCATTTTGGGCGATCGACTGATGAAAAAAAAAAATTTGTATTT
>KN726820.1:3154-26145 GCA_000816745.1 Ancylostoma duodenale
CATGCAAACTGCGGTAATCCGAAATCGTCAGCTATAAAATCTTACAAGTAGTACCTTCATTTTTGTAGGTATGTAGTCACGTATTCAAAAGTCGTCTATGTAGACAAATTCAAACCTATGATTAGCATTACTAGAAGGTTGAATTGATCAATCGTCTCATTTTCAGCACAGGTAATAAGGAAAGACCTTATTGGAGGAATTTTGATTTGATGGCTCCACAGTTCTTCTGGATAACATCAATGATCACATGTGAACAACCCAAACCTCAAAGTTCGGGGCAAATACACTTGAAATGCATTCAACCAATTTACTCTTATTTGGCCTCTGGTCGATGCTCATTGTTATTCCTTGAAATGCCCCTAGAACTACGAATTCGTATAATTACGTTGCGCGTAGTGTATTTGGCCATTTGAATTGCCGCAGCCGCACAGGCGAAAACACACCATAGTACAACCCATTTTACCACAGATCAACACTTTCAAGGTTACATGGTCCACATCGAAAACAACAACAAGCCCATAAGAGGGTTTTGGCAATTTTGGGTTATGTAGCAAACGTCAATTTTGCTGGTAAAAAGTGGATATTCAAGGATTCCACAGTTTTTCTTGGGAAGAAACGCTCCGAACGTTACTAAAGAAAAGAATAGAAAATCTTCCCTCTTGCTACAAGATGAAGTGCCCCCACTCTCTGCCAACCCCAACTGCCCAGCAGTATAGCCAAATGTGATCCCTCAAAAACAACAAGGATATTTAGCGCCGCGCCATTAAACCCATTGCAACCAATGACTCCGATAGCGGGCTGCCAGAGATTTCTTATCTCCGGCCGCCAGACGTCAATGAATAGTGCAAATGTGAAAACAAGTCCGTATGTACAAGTTCTTCACCACTGCTCTTGAACCTCCCACCAGCACTCACCTACTCAAGTCGTAGTTGAACGAGTTCGGTAACTGCTGCTGCTGCTGCGGCTGTTGCTGCTGTGCCATGCTCCGCTGATTGACCGGAAGGGGCGCCATAAACCCAGTTCCGAACGGCCCTAATAAGGGAGATTTATTGAGCTGTCTCTGGTGCAACATAGTGAGCCTGGCGCCGTAGCAGGCCCCAAGGAAATCACTCTGCACACCAAAAACAAAACTTAAACATGCACAGCTTACCATTATCATCCAAATCGAGCCCTGGAGAGAAACTGCCGTTGGGCGACTCGGATCCACTGTCAGCTGAGCTGCTGCCTGCTGTCGATTCGCCTGTACTTCCATAACCGGGTAAAGAAGAGATGCGTTGTAGCATGTGACCACCTACTAAATTCCAGGATAATCGGCGAAATCCTCGGAAATCCAATGAAATCCCGATGTTTTGTTCAGAAACTCACGTAAAGCATTTCCCTGAGCGCCCATCGCTTGACTAAGATGTGCTCCGTATGACGTTGACGACAGCTGTTGAGAGCACACGGGTGGAATAAACGCGTTGTGGTTGGGACGCATCGACGATGAAGGTGGTGTTTGAAGATTCGCAAGCAAGTCCGTCTCACTTAAAATACTACAAAATTAGAAAAAAAAACACTAAAAAGTGGACAAATTGTTTGCTCTGAATTCAGATATCCTCAGGATTGAGGAAAAAACTGAAACACAGCAACATCAAACAAAACAACATGGCAGACTCCCGGACAGACTAAAAATACACACATTATGCTACTTGGGTCTTATTTCTAATCCTGATTTCTGATCGCCAAGTGATCAACAACCGCGCATTTCCCCGGATTAAACTCCTTCTCTCACCATACTCAGATTTCCACCACGCTACTCTTAGCCACATCTACAACTTGATGATGTCAGAGCAAACTTACAAGAAAAAGTCGGCAAACAAATTTCCAGCTCAATTACTTCGAGAAAAGCATTAAAAATTCGGAAATGATGGAAGAAACTGAAAACAATAACTAATCAAATCGAAAAATAGGAGAAGCTAGAAGGAAATGGCGCTTATACTGAACTTTTCCCCTAAAAATTGAACAAATTACATGAAATAAACCACAGTAAACACTCGATTCTTGAGCAATTCCCTTTTTCCCAATAATGTTCCACATTGGCCAACAAACACCACGTGACCAAGTCAAATTTCGCGGCAATGTCCAAGGTTTTTTGCATCATGAGACTTTCAAAACCAGTTCCAGTACCGAACACAACATAAAATGACGTTGCCCAAATCTGATTTGAATTCTCCGAAACCAAAGCACCCCCACATACCTGTGAATAAAATGACATCGCGGTCCATATGGACAATATCCAGACTGATGGTACGACTGACATGCCTCTGTTTTGTATTTCGGATGACGTGGAATCGGACGTTTTTCTTGTTCCCCATGTGCGTATTGGCATCTATACAAGCATCAATGATCAGAAATCAAGGGAAAACGCCGCTCGGTTGCTAGCTTATTAGTGCATTTCCTACGCTACCTTTCTCCATAGTTACAACGTCCATGATCCATCCAAGAACGGCACAATTCGGTCTTGTACAGTTTCGGGTTCTTTGGTGGAGGGGCATTCGGCGGTGTGACGACACCTACCATAGGATTTATGTTCGTCGATGCCATGGAGTTACCTGAGGTAATTTGGACTTGAAAAAAATCTTTAGATAACATCTTTGAGAGAGAAATAAAGAAATCAGAAAATTTCCACATTTCAATAACAAAGTAATTAAAAAAGCTCTAAAAATAACTTGTTGCCGACTCGATGACGATATTCTATTTGCTCAATGATAAGAAAAACGAAGTCATCAACAATCAGAACTAACAACAAGTAGGGCAGCGAGAAGAAGCAAAGCCCGTGGAGATTTGCCGTGCACTTGGAGATAAGCTAACAAAGGCAGTCGGCAAGCAAGCAATCAAAGGCTCTTTTACTGGCAAATCGCTCCTACGGACAGGAAAAAAAAGTACAAATCTGAGCGGCTTACCATTTATTGGTGTTCCTGGAGCGCCAAGAGAATTGCTTGTTTCGTAATGCGAGGACATAATCCCAAACGCTCGACGACTTGGTTGTGCAAACCTAAAAACGTACAATCACTGGAGAAAGTGGGATTCGAAAAAAAGTGAATGAAGCAGCTGCGTACCGATTCGAGCTTGCCATTTGCTTGTACGGAGATCCTGTGAGTTGACCAATTGAAAAACCGCCACAATTATCCGCTACTGGTGGAGAAAACGTATCCAGTAGCGACGATAGTGCTTCAGTAGGTGTGGAAAGCGGATCGTGGACGGGCTGAAACGCAGTAAATAAACAAAAAATCTCGGAGAAATTCTAGATAAACAAGACATTCTAGCAGAAACGCCCACAGTTCAATGGTTCATTCCGACCAAAAAACGAAACGCTAAACAACGCAAACTGCCTAATTAGATTGTTTCATAGCGGAGCACAATTAAAGAGCCTAAGTAGAAAATGCAATTAGACTACGAGTAAACGGCTTACTGCTGTTTATCATAACGCAGACATGCTCGGCCTAGCTATAAAGAAAAATTCATGGTCGAGAACGAGATTAGATGAAGGCGGAGTGTTTAACTAACAGCCAAATACACCACCAGCCGAATCAGAGAACGCGGCAGGAACTGGAGAGTGTCAGCTGGCAGAGAAAACAACTGCGACTCAAACGAGCACAGCGACGAAGACATTCTCACACAGCAAGAGTATAGTCATATGCTAATATGATAGCTGAACTGTGGGAAGCTGGAAGAAAGGCGCTATAGAGATTCTGGAAGAACGGACACTATCGTTACAGCTTCATGGATTATGCCATTACGCTATTATTATGTCAAATAATTTTCTTGGAAAGAGATAGAAACGTACTAAAGTCATATATAGCAGCCAAGAGTCTCCAGAAAATCGAATAAAGCGAAATTCTTTGACAACCGTAGTCAAATCGCAACCAGAAAATAATCGTAAAGTTCCCGAGCCATCGGAAAAAAATCAGACTCATTAATCTCCATCCCCGTCATCAATCCGTTTTAATGTTCACTTCAAAAACCCTGAGACTCGCTCTAGCACCACCATCACTTGGAACACACGACTGGAATGCGTACTAGCGCACAAAACACAACCTACTCGTGCGCCTTGGAAATACAACTCGGAAAAAGCTGCTTAGGCCAGTTATCCAACTGGAAATAGGGAGGCAAAACCCTAATTTCACTTGGAAATCCTCGTCAAACATTACGACTAGTCTGTTGAGAACAAGCTTCACAGAAAGGCCAGAGGATAATGAGGCTTCTTCGCTTTCAACGAGAATGGATATATTCAGGGAAATCCCTAAAGAGGGAAGTGATAAACAAGGAAGTAATTAAGATAAAGGCACTACGGACGATTTTATTAGTGGTCTCAAAAAGAAAAGATTGTCAACAAAGATGAAATCCATTAATAGAAAGCTCTTCATCCAATGTTTCCAAACATGAAATCCACCCATATACGAGCATGCCACTAATGTAACTCGATGCCAAGCAGAAACAGGACCAGGAAAAGCAGCACAGCTAATGGGTAAGCTTTCAACCGGAGCAAATTGACAGCTACTGAATAAGCAGTCGTTGACTGCGACGCGTCGTCTTCGATGGACGTAAAGGCGAGCAAAAACTTGACGTGCCAAGCAAAACAAGCCTCAAGTCAACTAATCTTTTAAACCACAATAACAATAGGTGCAGAAAAAGCGCAACCACCTTGCATGGAGAGGAGGGAAGAATGGAAAAGGGCATAGGCACCTGTCAATACAAAGGAATAATTCTTGAATGGCACTGAAAGACCTTCGTAGAAGTACAGTCGTGGTGAACAATAGGCAAAAGAGGCACGGAACAACATCAAAGCCTCATGGAACGACCTCAACACCTGAAGGCGCCCGTTGCGTCGTCATGCCGAGGAGCGATTCATGCGGCAGCAGAAGGCTCACGACGGACATCGCGTGCTCGCATATCACTTATGTATAACACCACCAGCGGCATCAATAAACACGACACACAACGAGTCGCAGCCGCCATCGCCGCGATATTGCTGCTGCCAGCTTCCAAGTAGTGCAAACAAAGTGGAAAAGCCTTCTGACAGCAGAACAGCAGACGTCGCTCTCACCGCTCACGTTCCATGCCCTGCGGCTCTTTAATAATCGCTGCCATCGACGCCGCCGGCAATAATTACGGCTTAAACACTTCGTTGACATAAACTATCAACTCGTTGAATCAAGAAATCAGCAGATAACAACGCTCGGCGACGGATCAAGAATCAAATCGTCCTGATAATACATTCCGTATGTTGTATTAGCTAACGAAGCGATTTCTCTCACAATGCAACGGATAAGAAATACCAACAAAAGAGATGGGCAAATGTCAGAGCCGCAGATAACAGCGATAGCACCGCAAATTTCACTAGATGTCTTCAATACATCTACATGAAGAAGGTTAAAATGAAGCTGGGCAGAAGCGCTACACTCCCTTCTCTCTCGAGTTGAGCAAGGAAAAAAAGCCAAAGTATAATCTTAAGGCGCATACTTTGATGGAGGAGGAGTCTTTGAAGAAAAATGCGGAAGTGCACTTTTTGGGCATCTCAATCTAATCAAAACCTGCCTCTACACAGTTTGTAAAAGTCGCAGTACAAGAACCAGGAAACAGAACGAGATGTCCTTAGGAATGACAACAGCAGCTAAAACCTCAAATTCTAAGAGAGATTACCCATATGAAGGGTTAAACCTTAGCAGCTAACAAAATGACTACCACTATCTGGAGAATGCTTCCAATGAAGACGAGAATTTTTGCTTCTTGAGCTGCTTTAAATGAGGATTTTTGCTTTCTAAGGTGCTCTAATTTTTCTACTTACTTAGTCAAGCTTGGAAGAGCGTTCTTCACACAATAGAAAAACGCTAACTTCAAGGAAGTCAAGAAAAAAAATCATGATTTTAGCTAAAACCCTCGTCCTCGCAGCTCTACCATCCCCTGGCGTCTGACCAAGACCTTCCACGATGACATCCAAAAGGTGAGCAGCCCTTGAACAAAAACATCGCAATTTTATTCGCTTGTCCTCGTAAACAATAAATTCAATTAATCCAGAATGGACTGTCCTCACATGTTATTGCTCCCATATACACAACGATAGTGCAAATTTTTGAAATCGACAACTATTTGCGATTGAAACAGCTGATTGTGCACACAAAAAAAGAAGGTGCAGCACGTGATGACGCCGACGAAGTGATAGCGCGCGCGAAACATCCGAACAAACAACATGAGAGAAGGAAGGCAGTGCCGGCACAAAACATCGCACGGTACCCGGGAAAAAGTGGTGGAAGACTGATTGAAGCACTGCTGCAGAAGAAAGCGGCTTTTTCTGAGAAAAAGAAAATGCCCACCATCGCTCGAAAAACATACCAAGGACTCGAGAAAAGCAGCTCCCCTGCCGAGAACAGCACGAACTACTTCCAGGAGAAAAAAATTGCAAGAAAAACACCGCGAAAGCTTAAACAAACACGACGCAGAATGGAATTCCATCACTACCATGTTACTCTATCGAAAAGTCATGAATTCAACGAGAGTAGGGAATATAATTTACGTACAACTCTTCGTTCGCCAGTATTCACTTCCCGACCACACAAAAAATGCACTATCCTACCTCGCAACCAGAAGAACTGAGGCGAACTGAGGCACCAATTTATTTCTCCACCAAAGTTCTATTCCACGAATGAAAAACATGGCTATGCCACTATGGACGTCAAAACTCAGAGCAACGACAAGAGAAAAGAAAGATTTTGGAGGGCAGAGAAGACATTTTACGGTTATGACACCGCATTCGCATTTTGACGTTGAGCACTTTGCCTAATGGTGAACCAGACCGTTTTCTTCAATTCTTTCAACAGCATTTTCAACTTTTCAACTGCAAAAAGAGAAGGGGATAGAACCATCACAGCTAAAGAGATTTTAAAGACCATCACGAACAGAGATCGGCCTCTACAGCTATCCAAAAACTCCTCACAGCTTTTGTCAAAAAAAAATTTTAAGGAATGCCTCTTCAATGAAGAATTGCTTGAGTAGTGAAAAACCTTGCCATAAAAACTTGACTACTGAATTGAACAAGGAAGCCGCCAGAACATCAAGGATGCTCTTCCGAAGTATACAATTACTCTCAAATTCATTCAGGGGTTTCCATGGGAAAGCAAGCTAAGGCGCAGCAGCGGAGAGAATGCATTCACAGCCGTTCAAAGATGAAGGCTCTTCAATGAGCAAATGAGGAAGCTCCGAGCTTTACGTGGTGGTCTCGTTCTACTAAAACCCATCCAGACTAGTAAACAAACAACATCCCTAAGATTAATGCACCAGGAAGAAGACGACAATACTAAGAATGCAAAGCTAGGGGGAATAATTAAGCGAAGAAATAACTGGTAAAGCGGCGAAATAAAGTCGTATTTTTGGTACATTTGGAAAACAACCTTTTCAAACGAATCGACTCGGCGATATGTGGGCAAATAAATATAAACGAGAGCAGCAGAAAGCGCGCTAAAAAGCTTCGCCTGCAAGCAATGACTGGCAAATGCGTCACGGCCCTATGACGCGATGCCGAAATACAAAGAATCAGCCACGTTAAAGCGAACAAAAACGAAACCAAATCGGCCATTCATATAAAAGCGAGAATAGACATACTTTCCGCCAAAAAAAAGGCGACAGACCATCCGAACAAAGCGGTAAACATTTGGGCGGACAGATCGCACGCTCACATGACACCACACGTGTGTGTACTCTGCCACAACGTCAATTCTATTTAGAGAACGACTCAATCGGCAATAAACTCTGAATTTACGCTCTTCGAACCTACAGCGATTGGGTCACTAAACATGTGTAAGCCGAATCAGCCGCGGATTCAACTTTCACATTCTGCGCAACAACCGGTTCCACTCACAGAAATCGAGTGCTAGCAACGAAGAACGAAACGCGATGAGTGAAGGAAACGCGCGCCGGCAATGACTTTGGTCGTGACAAATCAACATCGCAAAAAACTGTCGAAGAAATCGACCAGGAATAATTGCTCAAACCTCAAGGCTTCGAGAACAATTGTGTTTTCCTGAACAACTGCGTGTTATCTACGACCTTTCTGAGAAGCGAGACAGTTCCTTGACAGGTACCACAGGAAGAAAAAAACTGACTGATCATAAAACTGGACATCAAGAATCGATAAGAACCACCTGTAAAACTGACTCCTACAGTACGAAGGTGGGAAAAGGTGGATCCCCAGTAGAGGGCTAAAATATAAAACAAGGAATGAAATCGAGAATTTCAAGCTATTTGGAATAATATTGATGTGCTCTCTAAAAACTTCCATAAAATAAACAGTAGGTGGACTAAATCGATATGCAATAATGAAATGATCGGAGGAGAATTGGGTGACAAATTTGCCCCTCAATCCTAAAAAATGAAAATACTGAAGAGCTACTACTAAAGGAGACATGCTCACCAAAACAAAGGCCATTTAGGGCTAATATTGCTACAATGAGTCCTTTCTCTCATTCCGCTCACAAAAAACCTTGTTCTCGCTGGACCATTCAAAACTGAATCCTTAATTATCCCCCCCCCCCCTGGCCACAAAATCCCCTTTCGCCCAAATAAATATCACATGCGAGAATCCTCTCCTCTTCATCACCTATTCTCGGAACTGGGTGTCATACATTTTAGACATGTGGTGTTCCATATGTCTATGGGATAGGAAAACAAAACAATGAAAGTTCAGAGAAACAAAAAGGGGAAAACCAGTTCAGCTTTGACGCCACTTCTAACAAAAGAACGCCGGTTGAAGTGATTAAATGTCTCTCAATTGCTTTTTGCTGGAACTATCAGCAACCACTTTGAAAATAGAAGATAGACACAGAACTACTGCTCGACACAAGCTTCTCGAAAAGCATGAAAACCTGCTGATTACGGAAAAAATTAGGGTGTATTCTAGAGTCATGTAATGGTGTGTTACAGCCATAGAAAACAAAACATGCAATTTTTCCCAGACAAGACTGTGGCTACGTAAGCTGCTGTTAGGCCCAGAAAATAGAAGAATTTCGTGGACTTCAAAAATTGCTGTTAGGTCTAGAAGCAAACATTCCTCTCAAGAAGATTTCCTATAATTCTCAGCAGGTTAAGAATCAGCATTATTTATTTCCCAAATCCATGTAAAAACTATGCCCTGGGGAGGCGAAAAGCGGATCACCGCCAAATCCATAGAACGAAACAAACAAAAAGTCACATACGCATCAAAACAAACAGCGATGACGTGCTTGTCTGAACAAATATGCATAGGTTTATGGATCACTTCTAGAAAAAGAGACGTTTGACGTATTCAGAGAACATAAAGCCTACCAAACAGCTGACAAAGCTCACAAAAAAGACTGGAATGAAACGAAAAAGCAGTGCTGTTCGCCCGAGGCGTCTTCATCGAAAGCGCCAAGCCGCCGCCGCCGCTGGCGGCGAGACGTTGGCGCAGGCGAGGAGGCACGCAAACACATGTGGCCAAGCCGGATATGCGATTTCAAGTTGAACATAACATGTTGTTTGGAGATAGAGCGATGGAACACAGAGAACTCTGGCGCTATCAAACTAACGAAACCACATTAAACAATGCGCCTAATAACAATCTCGCTAACACATCCAACATCACTTGAGACGTTACTCGCCGAGATGGATCAATCCACTTCTTAATTACACTCACCAGCTACAAGTGGAGTGGAAAACGCAATTGCTACTATACATGCCAGCCGCAACAACCCATAAACATGCATAAAATCGCCGTCAGTGGCACTGAGATCAACTTCCAACAGGCTTTCTCGACGAACAAATCCTACTATAACCAAGTGCTTTGCACAAAAGTAAAGTGAATAGTGAAGGACTTCAAAACCGCTTCAGAGAACATCTCCACATAAGAAATCTTCTTGAAGGATGAACTTTAAAAGGAGAAAAACCACGAAGAAGAACGAAATGACGTGTTTTCCCGCGACAAGAAATAAACAAGCGCTAATAGAAATTGATGCGCAGTTGATGGAAATTGTGAAAGGTGATGATCCATAAAATTGTTACGATCGGAAGCAAGGCAAAAAGAAGCGATTAGAGAGCGGTGTTTCACGGCCGCCTAAACAGGATTCGAAACATTAGCTTCAAGAAAATTGCAGGAAATTAGAGCCATCCCCTAAACCCCATTCGACAAGTTGATAGATTATTTGCATTGAGACAACAACTCTGAAACAATCCCACATAGCCCACCTGACAATCACCTCACGCGGATGGATTGAGGGACCTGACACCAACTTCCACTTTTATTCGAGCTGAACAAATCCATACTAAATCCACACTACACTACTGCTAAGAAACTACCAATTTTGCCCCTCTTCATTACCAAAACCTGGACAAGAAGGTCATTAAGAATCCCAGGAATCCAAACCGTGGGAATGAGAATGACAGGCGATCCATATTCACACAGCTGAACGTCTGACAAGGATTAATCGACCGCATTAAAAACAAGAAGCTAAGAACAACAAGCAACAAACTGTGTTGATTGACTCTCTAGCCGTTTGATCCATAGCCATAGTTCCTGGATAACTGCGAAAACACAAACAGCTAAATAGCGCCCACATTCCAGTCCAGAATGAGGTCCTTCCACAAAGAAAACCCTGGAAAACTCCAGGCCACTAGAGCAGCGAAATTTTCTTCGACGCGGAAGAAACGGACATCCGCTTGAGATCGATTTTCGGCCGGAGAACACTGGAAAAGCAGGGTGTGGGCCTGTAGTATATACGACGGGAGGAACCGGACGGTCTCAGTCGACCGGAAAGTTCGGACCGCACGAGTGCCGTCGCGGCGAATAATCGAAAATTACCGCCGGCGAAAGTGGGATAATTGGACGAAATACCGCCGAATGTGTGTATGCAACAGGTAAACTTCGCCGGCGCCTTACAAAAGACTGGGGCGCGAGCGGTATAGGGTGACGAGACGAACGGGTTGCCAATAGTGTAAGAGTTCTGTAAATGGAAAGCGATGAATTACTCGGCTGCTAGTGCCGCAGACGCGCTCACGTCACATCACAAGTGGCGTGGAGAAACCAGTTGACTGCAACGTGTGTATATGTTCTCCCTGGTCGTCGCCAACGATGGCAGCAGGGCACAGAGAGAGGGGAAGAGGGAGGAGACCACAGCCAGCAAGCCAGCCAGCTGCTGCTGCTGCTGCTTCTGGTGTAACAGCCAAAACTGGTCAAGTCCAGAAGTGCTCATGCCGGCTGCGAAAGCGCAAAGCAGCGTGGCATGGCGACGTCGTCGTAATGTGCGGTTTAAATGACTGCACAACCGCCAACTGGAAACCGCAACTCGACTAACGACTGCACGACGATGGCACACGACGCGGAAGGTGCAAAAACTCAGACGGCGACGCTTGGACTCACTGGAACAATGTGCTTGAAGAAGCAGATCACACAACAGCGAATAAAATGGGCCATCAATCGTTTACTTCATTCAATTCGGCATGACACCAGTTAAATCACTGGCCTTTCTTGTATTTTTTTTTCTTGAAACAGACATTCGAAGGGAGATTAGACATGACAGATGTGTTGATTTCTAAATAGAACCCAAATAAGAGCAATGATTGAAACTCTCGTTGTTTCTCTTGACTTCCAATTTCCTAAGAATTACAACAGTGCATCATTTAAATGGTGGAGCGTTGTTACGGAAGAGGGAAGGGGTAATAAAGGGAAAGAGAGCAAATATGAAGAAACTCCTCTTCAATTTCTCTATCAGCCGTTATCAAAGACAGACTAAAATACTCCTCCATAGGATGCAGTCACCTAACAAAAACTTCCAATCTTATCAAAACTGCGCGCAGAAATTATCAATTTGCTGTAGACGGACTTCTTCTGCAGCGATAAAGGTCTCAAGAACTCAGGGAAAATCTGCGATACGACTACAAAGTAGGATTTTTTACTCAAGCTTCTAGAAAAAAGAGGAAATGATGAGTCACAAAGGGAAATTCACAGGAAATCTTAAGCCGCTACTTTTACATAACTTTACTTTGAACAAAAAGAGAAACAAGATCTCATCCAAAATTATGGAATCAACTTCTCAAAACACCCATGAAGAGGGAGGGGAGGTAGAACCTATAGCGAAATCAAAATGTTCCCAGAAATATCCAAGCTTCTCGCTCATCCAGAGTTTCCCGCCAAAATAAGATATTCTGCCATATTTGCTAGTATCGCCGAAATTTGTTAATCGCTGAATGAGACGAGTCGTTCGGTCAAATTATACCCACTTTCACGAGAACTAGTCCACTTCAGAACGGTGGGTGATCACTATCTTCACGGGAGTGTTCATGAATCTCGCTACTAGTGATTTTCGACGACAGACGCAACACTTTTCCACAAAACTAACTCGATTCGCCATCCTCAAAAAACGTCTGGATAGATCTGTTTCGAGAAATCTATTACGATCAGGAACCACCATAAATCCCCCACAGATACCCTCCCCCATTTCTGCGCAAAAATTGGAACCACTACTGGAGAAAACTGCAAATGAGGGTAAAAAAAGAGCTAATCCATCAAAATTTTCGAGGAAGATAGCATCAATGCTTCTTTCACTATCAAGGAAAACCTCCTACCAGACACAAGAAACCGCCGCCACTGTCACAGACGATAAGGGCAAGAAGTGCAAACTTATCGATAGCGCAGAAACATCGAGGTAAACGACACATAACCGCAAAGCAACGCTGTGCGAGTCGAGAGCACAGAGAAGAGCCTGCTGCACCTTCGAGAACCCCAGCGTCGCAAAGCAAAGCGTTCGTCGACCACAGATCTGCATTTTTTTGCACAATGCCGATGTTGCCGATGAGACGACATCAACGGGAAATCATCTCTAGGGAGAAATCCTGGGCAAAAAATCAACGCTATAATTAGATACAGCAGCAAAAGCCTGTCTAGTCCACGTAACTTAATTAGAAATCCTTCGAGACACTGGGATTCATACGCTAGAGCAGGTTCTGCGTGAAAGAAATGCAGATCAACTATATGCCTCAGTCAAATGCCCTCTGTGTTATTACGATCGCTCTCCATCGACATCCGGTTCCGAAGCAACGATTGAAACACTTATCCGTGACGGCACAACTATAAACATTGGCTGTTCTGCAACATTCACCACGTCGATACGAAGTTTAGCTCTTGAAGAGGATTCAAGCATTTTATAAAACAGGGAAAATAGGCATGGTGAAGAAGAGGGAAAGTAGCATCAGAATAGAAACCGAAATTGCAAGGGGATTTTGAATACAATTAAATCAGCAGCTGGGAAAAACAAAGTAACAATTGGGAACTTATGCCTTGCCAGATTGGAGATTCCCCGGAGATGCACATAAATTTACTTGCTCTAAGGAAAACTACAGCAACCGCGCAATTGTTTGACGTGGAGAGCTACTAGTAAACAACGACACAGTTGCATATTTAGTGAAAAATCACTGGCGCAAAATCCTCACAGCAACAACTACGAAAGAAGCAGGCGTAAAAACGCCAAAAAGAGGGTTTGTAAACGGAAGAACTACCCGTTTACTCATAAGTCCGCCAACAGAAATGTATCATGGGTAACTAAAAAGAAATGAAGGTATGGCTCAGACAATCTTCGTTAGAACCTCTTCCAAAATTCGCCGACAACAATACTGATAATCGTACAGAAGGGATGCAACCCAAATATGAGCGAAATTCTGACTTCTGATAACTTCTATGTCCTTTGTTGCTTGAACCTAGGCATACTTGTGATATTTGATAAAATTCTTCTGCGCCGTTCAGGTTGGTAGATGGAATTCTGACTTATGACTTCAGAAATTTCCTATATTCCGGTGATTCCGAGCATCCGAATTTCGAATTTCGACTTCCGGAATTCAAGATCTGCCTTCTGCTCATTCCTGATGCAAACCAAACACCGCGAAAGCCGAGGTCGAAGCCTAATTTTAGGCGTGGCCGTCTCCCTTGCTGTCTTCCTTCCCTCAGTTGCTGCTGAAGCTTCTCTATTTGAAGCAGCAATCAAGGAGAGGATGAAGCCAAAGGGTGGGGGGGAGGGCAGAAGGATTTGAGTCAGCGAATTGCGGTGTTCCAGCTATGTTCCTGCTGCACAGTTATTTGAGAAAATAAATTAATCACAAGCTCAGTTTAATGCAACGAAGTACTAGTTGCCATCCCAATAAGCAAAAAGATGGCAACAGCCAAAAATTAGTGTACACTTCAAGTGAAACAACAAAAAAAAAGATCTTGGTTTCCTGTAACTCGGCAAACTACCATGATATCAAACAACAGAGTATCACGACAAGTTCCAAAGCCACCAAAATCGTAGGATATATACCCAAAAAAAACGTTCCCTCTATCTTTAACCCCCTCAAAGCCAGTGTTCATCTTCTAACCCTGCATGGTAAGTTTTCACTGACAGACTACAGCTTTAAAAGAAAAAATGTACCGAAAGGTGACATATGTATTAGAAGAACTACTAAAAACAGACTGTTACTGGCCTGAACACACAATCAATGATGGCGCGAATTTCGAAAACCTGTTGCAGTGTTGACAACAAAGAGTACGGCATTCTTATCATTCTCAAGTCCTACCCGAAGAAAATGTAAGAAAGGGAAGGAAAACGATAACAATTATCAGCGCTCGGGCGATGTGCGTTGAAAATCCAAGAGGCCGCGCCAGCTGATGTGCACAGATTACACACGCTAACGGATCGAGAACCTATACACTGAAAGTACATACGTACATTACAATAATGTCACTATACAACACCTTCGCGCCGCTGAAACAAAAAAAAACTCGTCCTAGAAAAGAAGTTTGTAACAGTTTTAAAGCCACTTAGACAAAATGTTCGTTTAATTCTCACTTGACTTCTAATTTCCTTTAGAGTTAAATGGATCCCAATCCTATAACGGAAATATTTGCGGGATCATCACCCAGAAACTCCAACGAAAACAATTTCAGAATATGATACGCCGACAACAACTCCGCACACCGAAGGTATTCCAAACCACTCACATTCCACCCCACGGCTCATATAACACGCATAATGCGTTGTTTTCTAACACATAATGCGTTGTTTTCTACAGCTCCAAAGCGCTCCTTTTCTACGAATCCACCAATTGGTTTATCCAAAGAAGTACAGGACGAAAGTTAAGCCATTAGGGACTTAGCGAAGTAATAACACGTAAATTAATGGGCTAAATTTAAGCGTCATTCGGACAAACGAAATTGGGCCTGATTAGGCGCACTAGTGCATATAGGTAGACTATTCTGCAATACCAGTTTGCGATAAATTGGTTCGAGATGGCCATAAACGCTCACACAATGAAAGCGCTACACAGCAACGTATAGGAGCATCGAAATGGCTAGAACCTGGGATTTTGTACCAAATCGGACTAGTTCTACCGCTCTTTGATGCATTCGAGTAAAATTAAAAACAGAAAAATTTCAACGATGTATCTATGATCTGTCACCATGTACGACGAATAAACATTAAAAATTCAAACTACGATGCATTTCTGCTCAATAACCTCGCCATGGGATTGGTTCCTGTAATTTACAGCAAAGCGCAAGCGACCTTTCCTTATGATGTGTAAAGTGGATGTTTACAAAAGTCGGGACAGATACGCGGAATGGATTGACGTCCGTGGAGCATTCAATGCTCTCGAAAACATCTATCAGAAAGTTAATGCTCATGAAAAAAAGCAGAAACAACCAGGAATTTCTTCAGTCGGTTAAAATCAATTCATCTCAATAACAATAGCATAGGTAGAGTAACTCAGGTAGCTGCCATAATTCTAGGTACTTCGTCATCAAACAGTGCAGCAGCACTAGTTCAATTACAAATTCAATAACATTACCATAAAGGGCAATTTCATGCAAAGTCGCTCGACCTGGATTGTGAGTTTTTTACCACGAAAACTGGTTTGCCTTTTTCGCACAAGGTTTAGCGAACCAGTTGCGCGGGTGAAAGGAACACGTACTTCGGCGAGAATCGCTGTGACATTGGGTTTTGATTTCGTTAGCACGAAGAGTGAAAACATGACTAAACATGCCTCCTATTCCAAAAAAAAAAACTATAAATCCAACTAGAATCTCTGACTGTGGATTCATCACTGAGACTACCCAGGTAAACGTGTCGACGCCCGTGTTAACAAAGGGTAAATTTGGGGGTGTTGACGTGTTTACCGTTGGTAATCTCAATGATGCATGCGGCTGTAGGTGACAGATCCTCATTAATTTCCCTAGGCAACGCACAGTAGATATTATCTGCAGAATTCTTGGCATTTCACCTCCTATCCCTACCCTCACGTCTCAAACATCAGCAGTGCACCATATAACTGCCTCAACAACACCGTCATGTTTACCAGATGTGCGCCATAGAGCGGGAAAAGCCATCGCGCGACTCACTTACCACGGTGAAATCTGCAATTTGACACTCTACACCACCCTTATGTGAAATCTGTGCCGCCAAAACAAGCAACACCCCGGCGATTCACGAAAACACTACCCACAGTAGTGTCTTGTTTTGATTCCACAAAATCCCACAAAAAAACCCCGTGGTGGCTACAGAACCCCTCGTTAGACAATATGGCGGTGGGTTGCATTACACAAAGCTGTACACAATCGGAAGCGCTGAAGCATTGGAGTCACGCGACGTACGCGCCCATAATGAGACCAACGCTATATGTTTCAACGCCCACCGGAATGAACAATTAGTCTGCACCCGTTCCGCTGAAAGACCACCCGACGACAGACACATATGCAAATGCGCCATAGAGTCAGCAGACAAAGAATAAAGAAATCATCTATATTCCGTGGGGGGAGCGCACGCAAATACTGTACTGAAATCACGGGTAAACATCGCCGGGCAAATATTATTCCAAGACAAACGAAGAGTCGATGCAAGTGCGGAAAGCAGCTCTTGGAGCGTTTTTTTTTCTCTTCCTCCACGGGGAAAACAACAAAAAAGGCTGTTATGAACGGTTTAATTTGGTGAAATGAAATAGGAGATCTTAAAGAAAGAAGATTAGAATATGGCAAGGTTAAAATTAGATGAAGAGAAAAATGAGGAAAGCAGAAACTGACTTCCAGCAGGTCGTCTGCGGAAATTCGAGCTGCCAGCTACGCTAATTAATGCATATCAATGAGACATTCGAAGAAAAAGGGCTGTGCAATGTGAAAAAGCTAACATGATGAAGGATTCTATCCTTATTTTGTAAAGATTGAAGTAAACAAAATTATGACACAGCTTTTCTATGACAGAGATCTCTAACAACACTAAGGGAACACTAAGAACCTATGTGGACGCCGCTAGTGCACCTTCTTAAAGAAAATTCTTAAAATTTTCAAAACAAAGGGGCTCACCTTCATAGCATAAGGTAACCTTTCTCGCTAGAAGTCGAAAGTGAAAGAAAACACTGTCGAAAAGATAACCAGTAGTTAGATCCTTTCGAAATGTTGCACAACACTAGCGCTGGTTTCGTAACCTTTGGAAAAATTCTACTGATCTGCACCATAACGTCGAGCAAGACGAAATTTTGCAGCTTTCCACATGTTTGAGCATATAATTCTCGTCCAACTTGCAGCTTCCCAGTGAAAATTCCCCATATATCTCCCTGACTATACTAAATTCCCGTGGACGCTAACATTAATCAAGCACTGACAAAAATAACAAACCAATCCGTCATGTTAATGACGCACAAATACGCACTATGACATATTGCATCTGCACTTGCTGCGAAAGGAAAAAGAGCTTCAATATGAGGCCAGAATTAGCTTCCATGCGTGAAATTACGGACTTCCGAATGGGAAGGAAAATTCAGTTCATGAGTGAGTAACAGGAATTAGTGAAAACTTGGGAAAGTTACTGAGAAAATGTTAGCCATATGGTTAAGTTGAATAGGAAGGGTACTAATTTATAAAAATCTAGACATAAATATCGCATTATACCACTTCATTCACATCTCATGAGCAAAAAAAAATAGTATGAGACAATTTTTTTCCATTTCTTAAGGAAACCGCAATCAATCACTTTGCCAGAAAGTGTGAGGTGTGGTTACACGGATTTACTGCGTGACTTGCGAAGAAGTTAAAAAACACAAAAAACAATGAGATAATTTGCTACAGCTGGCTTTGCAATTACTTCCTCACTTTCTTTCTTGAATATTTTTTCTCATTGAAATTATCTGAAAATTTTATAGACAGTGGAAGAAAGTCTGACGAAACTAAAGATGTTATGCTTCTCTCCGATAACAAAATGTATCACCTACACACACAGTGTAAAGTAAGAATCCCATTTAACGAAGTGAGAGCAGAGAGCGTAATTGAAAGTGCATAAGCAAGATCATGGACGCACGCTCATTAACTGAAATGCGGCAACAGCGCGAAGAGGTCGCACGTCAATAATGAAGTCATTAATACCAGAGAATGGCGGTTTCCACGTAAATTACAAAGTTAAAAGTGAAGAGGACCTAGAGGAAAACACATGATAGCCCGCATACATCAAACACACATTGTAAGAAGTACAATGACTAATTACTGTGCGAAAAGACAAAGAAGTACACGTACCTGACTGTTGAAGAGCCATGATGGGCGCGAGAGAACGTCTGAATTGCTGAGATGCGACGAGAGACTCGGTGGTGATCCCGAAGAGACGGACGAGTTACTGTTCACAGTCGACGATAGATTGTCGAACCACGGCAAACTCTGCTGCTGCTGCTGCTGCTTGCCTCCCAACGAGTCAAGCATCTTCTCTAGATCATAAAAATGACGATGCACTTCAGTGTTCAGCAGCAATGACATTGGATGAACTGAGTGAGAAACAAAGTGAATGTCGCGGCTTTTGTTTTCACGTAGCGCGGAAACAAGTGTGTTCGAAACAAGAAAGTGAACTGCAAACAGTCGAAACTAGACACATCAGATACACGCTTGTTTTCATGACGTAAGCATATGAAATCCACAACGCGAAAAGCGCCCAGCAGCAGCAGAAGAGAGAGATAAGCCGACGGCCAGAATAGCGAAGTAGCAGCGAAATAGGCTTACCAGTCAGCTGTGGGAACGAGTGAAGTGATGCAGCTTGCGAAAAAGATGATGACTTCGAATTGCTACCTGAAAACATAATGTAATAGAAATATAAGGCCACGAATTTTCGCGCTTAAACATGGGAGAGAAGACGATGGGATAAAGGAAGAAAAAACATCATTGCATGGATCAGAATCGACCCAGGATGAACAAGGAACATTCATAGAAGAAATCAGAGAAAGGTCGAAGAAAACTACTTAGACAAGGAGGAATACAAAGGAACATGCTGTTGTACTCCCAAAAAAAGTGGCTCAGATCCAACCTACAAGACAAGTCGATATCTTTCAATAAAAACACCAAGATATGCACCACAAAGATATTTCCCTAGAGACCCTATAAAGCAAATAAGATTTATTAATCATAGCAAAACTAACAAAAAATGAATTAACATAAGAAAGCCCAAGAAATTTCCTCCCACACGTGTACAACGATCGCAAAGTTAAATCGATTGAAGCTGGAAGCATGTCGTTGCAGGACCAACACAACCACACACAACCACAAAAGGCAGTCTCATACTGGTCTGAATCTACGGACCGGGAAGTGGAAAGTCGATCGAGTTCTGTGGACAACAGTTCAATCTCACAGCGTTTTCTGGTCAGAAGAATTGTAATGCGATTTCCCTCGATGGTGCCAGGTGCCTTTGTAAGGATTCCCGGTTCTACTGAAGGAATAAAAACTAAAACCTTCACATATTGGCATAACGCTGAGATCTAATACTGGAAAGAGATGTGTTTTGATGGCGAATAGAGGAAATTAAGAAGATGAGCATTTTGTGGGAACTTTTGTTTACTTTTCAGTTTGTAGTTTTTGTGTATGGAAACAGTTGTTGATGTATTGAATGTAGTGGCATTCCAGAATTCCGCTTCGAATAAGTTGAAAACTCTAGTGCTTTGAGAGCAGGGCGCAGTAAAGTCTTGCACGAAAGATAAGCAGAGCTGTAGAGATTTCTGTTTTTTTTTTTTGAACATTCAAATTTTTCAAATAGGTACAAAATTGCTAGTTAATTCGATTGAACTACCCGGTTTTTCTCACTTCCTAAACTGAGCGTTTAGTTCAACAATGTTATTGTCAATTTGAATACAATCTCATAAAGTAATTGCAGCTTGAATAGTCTGGAAGTATCATTTTCTCGTTTATTCACTCGTTTACTCATTTAATTGTTCAATCATTCATTCGAAAAATACTCCTTGAATTTTGAAGTCACCAAAAAGAAACTATTTCAACAAATACCCATCTGTCACCTACTTAATTTACAGAACTGGTGACAGTTAATGAATCACTCCAGCCGTTCTTGATGTTGTGAGTTTTGAACGCTAAAAAAAAGAGACCTTGGCCTTCTCAGGTAAATCTAAAAATACACAGGAAGCAAAAAAAAAAGAAGAAAATATCTCCATCTCGGTTTCATTACTTCTTGTAATAAGACCATACACATAAAATTGACTAACATACTCATAAAATTAGTCTACAGCTGAACCAAAAAAAAAACCCCTACACTAACCGGATAAGGAGCAGCAATAATTGGATACGGATAGAGAACACAAGAAAAAAGAGGGAAAACTTCTAACCCAAAGGCTTAACTTTTTATGTTGTCATGGTCCGTATCATGAAGGAAAACAGGTGGAGAGACATTAGAGAAACAAAGAACACGGGAAAGTGCGCGAATCGAAGAGGACGGCGAGAAGGACGAGCAGCAAACACAACGACCTAACTTTTGCGGCTTTTGAAACGAACTATAACACTACCCAGGGAAGGAAAAGTTGCAGAAGAAAAACCTGGAGTAAGCCCACTGTTATCAAGTACAACCACTCAGAAAATGAAAAAAAAATGACTGTCACGTGAAAAAAGCGCACAAATCGGTGCTGCCGCGTCTGCGTCCCACACACAAAATAGGCGTGGCCATAAATAACAAGGGGCGGGGCGAAGATTGTATTTTCACGAAGGGTCTCTAACCATCAGAATTTACCGATGAAACAACCTGATAAGCATAATAATCACATGGAAGTCGTGCTCACTCGTCACGGACGGAGCGCAAGCGCCTGCTCTGATGTGCTTCCCCAGCCCCATCATCACTCTTGTTCTCCCTTTAAATTCTCTCTTTTCCCACTCGATAGCAGTCCTGCACATTCTTCGTGTGCGCCAGACAGCTGTTTCGCCCCCTAGCCGAGCATTTCGCATGTGCAACAAACGCCAGAGCCGACACACATCTCATACCAAGAAACATTTCCGCAAAGCGCCCACCTCCACCGACAGGAATAAGCGCGCGCAAGATAACGCGCTCTAATCCAACGTGCTCGTTTAGGACGTCATTTGCTGTGCATTTGCAGACGAAGTCAGCTGAGCTGACCCAGTGACACGCGACGCATTCCAACTGACGCTTATACAGAATGGCATTGCACACGTGAAATCGTTCTAGGAACCCCAAGAACTCGACTTGAAAGTCTGGTTTCCAGAAGCAAGTAACTCAAGAAGCGGTTTTCCATCGAATAAAAACATAAAGTGCATGTGTACTAGTGATTTCGTTCGCTACGCGAGAAGGTCGAACGATGAACGGATTTTTGCGAAACCGTGACAAAACAACGATGATCAATGTCCGTTGCTTGATTTTTGTTCAGCTAAAATTTCGCTATAATAGAAGGAGGAAGTTTTTGGGTGGTTGCTGGTGCAAGTAACATTTTTATAGGGGTTCCAGGAGAACGAGAAGGAATTTATAACAAGGAAGTCGTTTCCCATCATAACAATGTGCTCCCATAACATCACACTGTCGCTGGTTGCCCAGCCACCTGACAGCGGACTGCAAATGCTTGCGAAACTGAGTTTCTTCGTCTTTGCTCTTCAGAGCTATGACTGTACTAATACAAGAAAATATTGAAATGAAATAAGTAATACTTGCACTCTTAGGATTAGGAAGTCCTTTTTGGTTGCCCTCGTCCAACATAAGTATAGTCACCGCAAGCTTCGTTGACAGTTACGCAGGCTTACGCACGCGCCACGGGCGTACGCGGCGCGTGCCGGAGGTCTAGAGTAGAAAAGGTGCTTCAAAGGCGTGTTATAACATTTTTGTCATTGAAAAAGGCAAAAGGCTACTTAAACTGATCTTTTCCTTGTTTTTATGTCTAAATAGAAAAAAATCCGTTCACAGCTCACATTGCACACAGGGAACCCCGATCAAGTGAGTAGTTACCCTACCCTGGATATTTAACCCATCTATGATCTCCTTCATGAAATAAAACTGTAAGCACTGCTACATTCACACATAAAAAATGAACTGTGCAATTTCTAACGGGCGATCCGGGTAAGGGAACGAGGGGTGGGGCATAGGGAGGCAGAGCCCCGCCTACTTCAGGAATGGGCCATGAAATTTTACAATTATTCCACGTAAAGGATGAGCGAATATTCCATTCGGGAATTTTTCCACTCCCTTATTTAGTTGCTGTTTTATAAATATCTATTGATAATTACGTAAATTATAACTTCAGAGATTCTTTACTTTGGAACGTTTTCATGTGCAAGGCTCCGAATGAGCGCACCTTTTGGAGCAGACCTCACTACTCCTCTCCCCCCCCCCCTACCCACTCACCTCTCCACCATCCACGTAACCCCCCCCCCCCTTCCGCTTCCACCTGCTGATTCTTGAAAATTTCATCTCACCGTAAATCTTTTAACCAGAAAGAAGATGATAAAGTTGCCATTCAATTTTAGCCTGGATTCGCCATAAAAACTTTGAAATACAGTCGTAGCCCTTTTTCATAATCAGTACCAAGATGTAGTAATACAAGTAATCGTGAATAACAAACATTCAATAGAGATAAATAGTGTGATTGGCACAAATATTAAGGGGAAAAGGGAAATGATTGGCACAAATATTAAGGGGAAAAGGGAAATGTGTTTAACCCGTGATTTCTGCACACCT
>KN726821.1:2457-16916 GCA_000816745.1 Ancylostoma duodenale
TATCCCTCCTCAACCTCAACTCACCCTCCAGATGGGAGGAGGTGAAAGTATTTTACGCTTAAAGAGATTTCTCATTTGGCCATCTTGAATGATTCTGATTGGGAGGGAGGTGGAGGTGGAAGACAGAACGACGTCTTGTTGCATGAACCTCTTCAATACTATTATAATACAGAAACCTTCAAAATACTGCTCAGTATTGGAGAAAAGTATCTAACTTAATTCAGAAAGTAGGTGAAGAATATAAGGAGGTTCATACATACATATGGCTACCGTAATTGCACTGCAAACGAAGGCCGATGGCGCTCACCTGTTAAAATACGGGGATAATTCCGCCATCCAGTGTGCGTTCACAAATAGTGAACCGCCACCAAGTACAACCTCAAATTGTCGTAGAGTTGAGGTCGACGCGAATTCGCACATACAAACTGAAATGTCGTAAAAATATTGTCAAGAACACAGCCCAAACAAATGGTATGGGGAGGCCTTCAACGCAAATTCTCTTCAAAGAATGCGAAAAAAAAATGATGAAAGGGAACAAAAAGAACGTCTATGGTTATATTGAAATGACAGTGGGAGAAACTTGACATGATAAGTTTGACAGTCCACAGAAAACCCTGAACGGCACTTATATTCGCAACTTGGTTTTCTTTTGTGTAGTAGAAAAGCTGTCTCTTAATTAAATGAACAGAAAGAAAGCGACAGAGAGAAAAGAGATAGGGGAAGGGAACCTCGCGAATTACCTTTTGAACGCAAATTTCGACTATGCAATCCAAAATGAAAATAGATGAATCGAAACGAATTCAGAATTCTCTTCTGGAAATTAATTTACTCAGGAATGATAGGTAGATAAAATGTCAAATGAATGTCCGAGCAAAAAGGGGTTCAACAGCTAGTCTATTAACCAAATAATGCATTGAATAGATCCGAGATCTGAATATTCAATCTAGAATGAGTCGAAAACTGGATTATTCAGAAAATTCAGGAAAGGGAGAGCCCTAACGCGGTGAGGAACCTAGAAAAGGGTTGTAGAGCTTTTTGTTTTCAGATTACTCGAGTTTTCGACATTCAAAAGTATTCAATAGATTGGGTAGTTTTTTGTTCAATTTTCATTCGGTAAATACTCAAAAAATTGTTTCCATAAACGTAAGCATGAAAAAACTTTAAGCTCAGAGCAGTAACCACTAAATTCACGCCACATTTATTTGGAATTTGAGCGAGATCTACAGTTTGTTTTTTTTTTTTTGAAATTTCACAAAATTTTGAATTTCGATGAAATTACCCGCAAAACGGCCGAATTTTGCGGAATACTCGATTTTCGCACAAAATTTCCGTAATTTCTCGCGAATTAAAAACCACAGTATGCGTAAAGAATCCAAAAGACGAGGTACAGCTGCAGCTTCTTAACAATCGTTAGCAGAAAGAATGTAAATAACAATTTCCTGCACAAATGTTGTCCTCAACAATTGCTGGCTCGAAAGATTGGATGGTTCTGCACGTGCATTCTACCAAAGTATTAGCTGCAAAGTTGTATTTCCTCATATAATTGCTGACTTTCGAAGGGTAATTTTTTTTTTCATTTCCTGCAAATGAACTTAGTATAATCCCCGAGTAATCTACCCATGCTTACTATGCGGTTGTAAATCAGTCACCTCAGGGGGTAAGTCCATGTACGTATCTGTTAAAGTCCTCTTAATTTTCGTTTTCACTGTGCAGCCAAACGCCTATCCCTTTCAGATTAGGAAATATCTTACCACATATAATCTACTAAATATATAGTAAAATATTAATATATGTATTAGGCCCTTTTCTGGCTTAACGGCTAAAAAGAGATCGGAAAGAAGACGAAGTGAGCAAGTTTAGGGACGAGATCCTCTTCCACGATCGAAAGATCCATTAAAAAAGAGTTGCCACACTAATCAGCAAAGAAGATGGAAGTTCAGTGTGAATAAGAAACACGAGAAACGGAAACGAATCACGGACAATGACCTTTCTGCAAAGAAGTAACGAACTGATTGCAACAACTAACTTCTGGTACTCTACAATTGGTTCGCAGACAACCGAAAACAGGGAGACTTCTTCAAATGTAACCTGATTATGTGAAATAGAGGTAGTATATTCAATAGATCTCTCTCTTTTTCTTCATCTTTTATACTTAGCTAACGCTTTTGTAAATAACATTCATACCAAGAAAATATGAGTTCTAGAGGTATACTACTATAGGTTCCAAAGTTGTGGTAAGGCGGTTGCAGCATTGGTCAACTAATGAATTCAAATAAAAAGTAGGTAGTGGGCATAATAAATAAATAAATAAATAAATAGCAAAAAAAGAATGTACCTTTCAGACACAAATTTTCTCTTACTTGAGACAAGTGGCACAATCGGTTGGTACAAACGGTTGTAATTAAGTACAAATGGTTGCAATCTGATTAATTATAATTATCTTTAGTTAACTTATATGATGTTGCAGATAACGAAATAATTTAAGCTAATTTGGATAATAACTAGTAAGTTAATAGGTCAACCAATGATGTTATTAAATGATGGTAATAAATACGTGGAATAAATTGATAAATACTGATAACAAAATTAATAAGTTTTTATGGCATATAGTTTAAATAATTCAGCATTGCACAATAAATCGTCCGATTCGATGATAATAAATAGTTTAAATGAATAAAAAAATAGAGAACAAAAAAAACAAATTTATCTCTGATCTTTTCCCTCTTCACGAAGCAAAATGCGACACCTTCGAATGAGACAACTGCATTCTGCAAGGGCAGAAACAAACAGGTCGGTGGCAACTACGGCCTGAAACAGCATCAACAACAATCAAGTAAAGTAATGACATACTTGTTATGCATTACCGATACCACGATAGAATCAACAGCAACAATAGCATTGAAAAAAAGAAAATGCTTCCAAAATGGGCAGTGGCATGTCAGGAAACAGAAAATCCAGCAGCGTAAATTCTGAAAGAGGAAAAACTCGAAGTGCAATGATTCAAATTGTCCTTTAGCCCAATGGCATTGGCTGATGTCGGCCGTGATCGGCCCCCAGTAAAAGTTGTTTGCTTGGCGGATGGCGAAACGCGTTCGGCACATGAAAACCCGTTTCATGTCAGCTGGCTTTTCGTCAACTCTCTCCTCGCTGAGCATCTTCGAATGAAAAGCGAAAAAATTCTGTCTGGATATCTACTTCCTCATCGTTTTTAAGTGCATCTGAAAGGTCAGATGATGCACTAGATTCGGGCAACATTGTAATATCACAGTTCCCACTTTGAGTTGCATTTACCTGGACCGTTCGCGTGGACATCTCAGATGAAATGAGCTGTGTTACATTTTCTAATAACTTAGATTTATCGGTTCATGGTGTTCTTATCTTCTAAGAGTTAGCTTGAGTTCCCTATTTTATTCACATGTCCTGCACTGGATGGACACAACTATTTACTGCATTTATGCGAACATGATGATATGAGCAGATTTCTTATAGTAAGCTTTGTTTTTTTTTTCTGTTACACAAAGAAAGACCTCCTCGCCATACTGACGACACTCCGTGCGGATCTAACCTTTGAAGCCTACACATCCATAAATGGATGATCGAATGAAGCGGGCAAATGAGTAACATTCCCTTAAACGTTTTAGGTATTGCTCATACAACATCTTCCGACGTCATTAATGGATATATTAAACTCCTCGGAATAAGTGATGAGCTCCTGGAAGGAGTACGTAGATCCTCTTCCATAACCGATCCCATACGTGTTAGCCACCAATAGTACGTCTACTTCGAGGTGTTCTCTAAGGATTCAAATGTAGGAGAGTGAATTTCCGCCTTTACTTTCTTTGGTGCTACATTTTTTCCTAAACTGTTCCGATTCAGTTCCCCACTTATTGTATGGCCCACCTTAAAGTGCAGTAAATAATTGACTAGCTAATTCTACAGCTGTTGTTAACACGTTCGCTACAACGTGCACGACCGGTCGTGCACGCGATGTCTGCCGCGTGGGACCGCGTGCACGACCGGTCGGCACGCCTTATTTAGCGTCCTATCTTGGTGAAGCGTACTTATCTAGCTAATTCCTATGTAGTAATGTACTAATAGGCATATAAGTTTTCTATACGTGCAGTGGGCAAAGCAGACATTATCTCGAATTTTTTCACTGGTATTTCGAACTTGGACAGCTAAAAGATCAATGAACCTTCAGGAAAACAATGGTGGTAACTAAACAGTAGACCACAAGCATGGGAAGGAATTCTTAAGAATCACGACCGGAAGGATTGTTTTCATAGAATAAGCGTTCTACATGGAAGAGAGAAATTAGTACCCCGTGGGACCACGTGCACGACCGGTCGAGCACGGGACCCAAGCGTTTAAAAGCGCGCGTGTCCCATGCGACGATAGGTTCAAAATCGGCTCTGTCGCGAACGTGTTAAAGGACTACCCTGTGCAAAAAAGCTTAAAATCTTATCGTTTCTATGTACCACACTTCTGAATGATTTCTGATCTTTTTTCCCCATGGCATTATCCCTAGTGCATCCTTTTCAGAAATGACCCAGTGAAACCAACTTTTTTGAGTTGACAAGAAATTATGGATCAGGTTCGGGATTAATGCTAATTTTCTTGCGAAATAATGTCATTGAACATGAAATAATAAATGCTGTGTGTACACAAGGAGATAGTTCTCAGAATGGACACCATTTTCTTAAACTCCTTCTTTATTCCTTTCGAAAAGTCGTCCGCATTTTTTCACATCGCTTCATGGAATCGCATAGAAATTCATTCCACGCTAGCTAACTAGTAAAAGCAATTAAGTTGTGAGGAACGCTACAACTGAGAGGACTGAGAGCAAGAAAGGTAATAATGAACTAGTTGCGCCTTCGAAGAACTCTCTAGACAGAAGAACTCATGACTAGATCCTATTACTAACCGCTTAATCAATGGGAAATAATAGGAATTCCCACATTTCCCGTCTCCGGCACTCTGTTGATCGATTAAGATAGTAGCGTTCAGGAAGTTGATTCAAACAACAACAAAAAAGCGACCGAGGAGGAAAGAACAGAAAATCAGAGAGCAAATGCGTGGTGTTTCTATTTCAATAAACAAGAATACGATGAAAACTCATTGCCGAAAGCAATGTTTTCGTATTGTTGGATGGAATGATCGCATACAACGCGAATAAATTGCAAGTATGAATTAGAGGACTAAACCTTAGCCTCATCGAAGCGCTTCTATCAACAAGAAAGTGACGAAGAAATGGGATGGATCTCACATTTTCAAATAGCAAAAAAAAAATGGAAAAAGAGGTGTGCTTAGTTATCTTATCCTCATCAAATTGCAGATTCTTCGCATTCGACCCCTGCAGTAAAATGTTATACTATTCCTGAAATGGGATATGATGATGCTCAACGGTCTCCCCTCCCCCCTCTCCTCCTGGCAAATATCCCAAACCCATTCTTTTTTTACTGTTTACTGACCACGGCATGTTAAGGTTAATTTTTCTTGTTTTCTCTTTCACGCCTTATTTGGCTTGCTCACCTTCAGTGTATCAATAAATAAATACAGAAAGAAAAGAAATGGGGTTAACGTAACGGTGATTTAATTGAGATAAACGAGAAATTTCAAATTATGCAGGTGCTATCAAAAAGCAAAAAAAAGCCACAAAGGAAAAACAGTTCGAGACATATGAACCTAACTGAAAACATGGAAATAGAAAAGGTCTACCCGAACAGAAAATGTGTCTAAGCATGGAACTGTATTCCTTTATTTTGACAGATACCCAACAGAAAGTAGCAGACAGGTGTGGAAAAAGGGAGGATTGGCTGGCAGTAGAGGAATCGCTTTTTAGAATTTTCGCATCTGAGATGAGGTGTTGAAGATATTGCCGGAGAAGGAATATCTCGAAGCAGTCATGTATAAGGAATTCTCGCTGAAATGGTGGCAGAAACTTGGTGTCGTCTTGTACATAGATATCTAGTCAACGAAGCGCCAGTATACCCCTTCTACGAACAGGCAATTTACTGCACCTGAGCAGTAAATTGCCATTCTGATGACATTGTGCTTTTGATTGTGTCCACGCCAGCGAATCGAAGTGCCAAGCAGTTACTTCTTATTCGGCAACAACTTCCCGGAGAGTGTAAATAGGAGCTTCGTCGGATAGCAAGGGGCGTGAGAGTAGAAGTAGCATTCTTACGTACCTGTTGAGCAATACGGCGATTGAATTGTGAGATTGTTTTATGAATTTGTGATGAAACGCTCCCTTCACAATGTCCAGGGAACAGAAATGTCGGTTGTATAAACAGTAATGAATACAAATATCTAAGGCGATTTTCAACATATCAAGATAAGGTGGACCTAGTAGCGAAACACTCTAAGTTGATAAATCGCTGCTGAGAAGAAAAACTGATAAGAGTGACATTTGTTTTGAAAACAAATTTTCCGGATGTCCTTGACAAACATTCCATTGGCATTGATAAACTTCAGCGAAAAACAGATATGTAAAGCCATTCCTGTGAATTATTCCACAACTGCATCGGATCAGCTGTGGACGTCGTCATAACTTCAATTTAAATACTCTAATGTATTTAACTAGCTTAAGAACATTTTAAAATATGCTTGTGGAATCATCGCGCACGTGTAATTCCTCGCGATAAGATAAGAGTACATAATGGGTTTATGAACTTTCGGAAAACAAATACGTGGGAGAAAGAATGGCGTTGAAATTAGCGCCAACAACGTGTAGAACGTGAAAAATCCACAGTGCAAGTGATTACAGCACAGTAGACACAAAAATATGTAGATGATAGGTTACTCAGAAAATTGCTATAAATGTACAAGTAACCGCCCACCGACTGTTCTAAAATTATGTATATCTAGTACACGTGCACCAACCACAGTAACGTTAAAGTTACGTTATAAGAAACATTACAACAGCAGAAAACTGGTCTTTGAAGAGAATATGTTTCATGTACTCTTACCTTCACATCTATTAACATCTGTTTTTCCTAATAAGTAAGTATATTTGTGACAGTGAGAGAAATGGATCATAGGAACAGATGATGAGAACGTGATATGCAGTTAAATATAGCGAAACCAGGCATGTTAGAAACTTAGAAAATAAGCGTGGATTAATTGGAGCACAAGTGTGGGATGCCAGGAATAGCGCGATATAGAATATTAACTAAATAAGGAGAACGACTAGCTTTCTTATGAATGAAGCACTTGTAATCTCAATTCTCAACCTTAACGGATCTTTTCATATATCTTTTTCCCTTCTCTTTTTATGGCGCGCTACTGGTTGTAATAAAAAACAGACAGTAAGTAGTAAACTAACAAATAAGTAGACGAAACAACTGCATAAAAAAACAAGACAATTAAGAGTTGGTTAATTAAGACAATTAAAGTTGTGCTCTGAAAATTCCAGAAATTTCGATGCACAGCTTTTTCACAGTGGTGATAGAATGTCTCCTAGACTGGAAAGCAGTCTGTGGGATCACCGAAATCTACGGAAATCTCATATACCAGGAGTAAAATTAATTTGGCACCAGTAGTGAAATTACTATGTAGTACCAGTAGTGAAATGAAATAATTTTTCTTAGTGAAATTATCTGTTGGTACCAGCAGTGAAATTATTCCTGCTTCCTGAATATGTACGTGAAATACAGTACTTGTCATAGCTTCCGCGGCAGGTCCTCATTCCAGCGAAGTTATCCTATGAAAGCCATCATAGGCTTTCAGAGTAGAATAAATTAATTTCCAAACACTTGAGTTGAAATAGCTTTCGCTGCTGATTCCAAACCACATACAAAAACAAATATTGATCAACATCCACATCCAGTGGTAAGGTAAAGTGATTCTACCCAGCCTTCAGTATGTACCCCTCCCCCGTTGTTTCACCTATAAACGTTGAGCAAGACAATTTTTCAGGCTAAAACTCGAAGAGATGTCCAAAATTCTACCAACAACTTCTTTCAGATTAGAGTTTGACGTTTCCTCATCGGTCTTTGCGGTTCCCAGCTGAGAGTGCAATCTTCTACGACAGAAATTATGACGGTACCGTCATGGAAGCTGCGGGAAATTTCATTGAGATGAGAAAGCTTTGCTGCTAAAGGCAAAAAAAATCAGGAGTGAGAAGTAAAAACTATCCCAGCCACATAAGCGTAAGTGGTAGAGAAATTAACAGGAAAGGAGCGCTAAGAGACTCTTGAAGTGTTTCGAATACCTCGACTTCTTGTGCTTAAAACTATCATCCTTCAAGGTCGTCGAAAGCTTATCTATGTCTCGTTCCAAAACTAGAACATGCCCGAGGACCTTAAATTTCTTGCGTGAAAACGCCAAGGAGATTGACGGTACAGGTTTAAACATCATATATGAACATCAAGAAAAGCGAGATGCCAGGTGAACATTGAGTGATGTATTCCGGAAACGTCAAAGTTCCGCGGAACACTGCAATGACGCAGGACAATTCGTCAGCGCGTAGCGCACATGCAAACAGCTGACTAACAACAAGGAATTACACATCCAGGAAACATCATGATGAAGTGTTTAAAAGTCAACGAAAATATAACGTGTGAGAACGTGATTCAACGGAAGACATGTACAGAAAGCGCCAGAAAAGCAAAAAGTTTGTAATATAAAGGGCTAAATTTACTACATTTCAAAGGAAATGGCATCAATATGTTGGATCATCGGCCCTGTTAAGGATAATGGATCGTACATTTCTGGACCGTGGTAAAAGTGTTAATGCGAGCTGAGATGATGCCGCACGAAATACATACTTTTATGCAAGCAGTAAAACCTCTAGATAAGTAGCGTAAACCCTCTAGAAGCCCTTGAGAACACACCAGAAGACTTAGAACATCGTGGAATTCTCCCGATGGCGCGAATCAACTGAAGTGATGACGACAGGAACGTTGATTTTACAGAATTACCGACTCGATGGAAGATTTACTCCCACGCCAGTTGAGTAAACACAGGCATTGACTGGTTTCACAGTGAAAAATAGTGGTTGATTTGGTGAAAACCTCCAGAAGAGAAATCACAGAGGCGTTCCGATCACATTCAAGAGAACTATTACTCAATTCTTTGCCTACTTCAAGGTGTTTACTACTCAATAGCAAATAAAAATCTCCCTACATTTTTGCAGTGACACGGTTCTCACGAGAATGGTGGTAGAAGGTTTCCTTTTCGGCTTTTTCACTGGTACTACTACTCCGCGAAAGTCCAAGGAAATAATCCTAAAGAACAAAAAAAGGCTGGAAGATGGCATTCCCTGGAAATAATCTAATAATTAATAGAAATAATTAAATAAACGAATGATTACTCAGCAAAGTATGAATATTGACAAAACAGCGGTGAAACCAGAAGGAAAAGAGTGGAAAGCTCCAGAATTCCCAAGCAAACATTGATAACCAGTAATTAGAGAACCAGTATGACTGGGGGATGGTGCTCATGCAACGGCGAGGGAACAGGGGATCAATATTGAGGGCTTGGCGTGAGGAAAAAACAGACGTCGAATCGATCAGCTGAAGGACAGGAGGTTTCCGAGGACAATGAAGGGCATTCTCACGTCCATAAAAGGTGAATGTTCGTGGAAAACAGCAGAGAAAGTGCGGCCAGATTTCTGCTGATAGTGCGAAAGAAAGGATTCATAAGGGATTCGCTTGAAACACTTCATTCCAAAGCAATCCTCGACTTTAAAGCGATTTTAAAGCAATCCTTAAGAGTATCCATGTACTGGGAACTGGAATGGATTAATAGTTCAGAAGGAGAAAGGCAATGGAAATGGAAAAGAGACACCCACACAAGGGACCTCAATCACGTTAGACCACCCACTGTGCAACAAAAAGCAAGGTGGTTGACCTGACCCAAGCATGCATACATCCTTCTAGGCAGACCAGCCCACCCATGAGACAAAGGACGCAGCCAAAAGATAAACGGTCGACCTTTTACGAGGAAGTAAGTGCACCACACTTTTGAAAATAAACAAAAGTGCAAGTTTCCATCTGCAAAAGCAGCCTCACAGTTTTCCATCTCAACACGACAA
Organism: Ancylostoma duodenale; assembly: GCA_000816745.1. Taxonomy (NCBI): domain Eukaryota; kingdom Metazoa; phylum Nematoda; class Chromadorea; order Rhabditida; family Ancylostomatidae; genus Ancylostoma; species Ancylostoma duodenale. The sequence continues at coordinate 12,497 of KN726821.1, forward strand.
ATATTTGCTTCATTCCTGGAATAGAATCCAATCCAACAACAAGTACAAAAGTGGAAAGTATAAAATCTCAAAAAGTTGACGAAAACGTACGGCTCTCCAGACAGAAAATAACAGATGTTTACTAAATGTGGTGCAATCGCGTGATATTTGGAGACATTCGCAACACTGTTATCTGAACAATAATGACGTCTTTACAATCAGCAATCGTCTAATTGTGGAACTGATCCATTTCACACCGACTCGTCACGCTCTGAGGCGTAACACCACAGCAGTTATGTTGGCTATGACCTATACTATCTTATCTATAGGTATAACGAAGATTTAGTGTCGCCAGAGGCATGTTGTGTACTCGAAGAGGGCTACAAATCAATGATCGCCATCAATTTCAGCCCTTGAAAAGGGGAAATTGGCTAATGCTAATGAATGGTAATAAAGTCTCATTTGAGGGTTTGGTGTGTATTGAGCGATTTTATTGATTTTACTGGATTTATTGAGTGAGTATTGAGCGATGTACCCTACCTTATTTCATAGAATTGTTTGATGTATCATGATTGCTTTGATAGATTCCTTCCAAACATTTACCAATCCATAAATAACAACAATCACGTGGGACTGAAGAACAGGTTTGAACAGTTTTTTATAGGTATCTAAATAGTCTGTTTTCGGAAAGGGCAGTATTTGCAATCCGTCACCTATAATGACCCCATCCTTGTCTATAATAACCTCCCAGAGATCAAGCACCTTCTCAATCATGCAACGCTGAAATTTAGTTTATTTTGCTGTGACTTATGCATGCGCGGGATGAAGACAATGGAGCGGATGAGAAGCCCTCCCGACTTATTTTGAACCCTACATCACTGGAACAACTTTTCAGGAGGATTTCACATAGTTGGACCTTAGCAAGTTGCAAATTCGTTCCTTGTTCAAACTCTAAAGTTGTTGGAATTAAACAGTAGCAGCAATGAGTTTGGTGCTTCAATAGTAACCTCGCTTTCTTCAATACATAATCTCCTCGATGCTCCAAAAAACCATCGCTACTACTGTGTAATCCCAACAACTTCAAATATTCCATCGGCTGAACTTCTAGAACTAGGGACAACATCCGAGGCACGGTTCATCGTTCTGAGGCGAAACTTCCGTTTGTTCTTTTGGCAATGAAGGCTTTTGGGAACTGTCATTGACCACCTTGCTAGTAGTACAAACATTGCCTCATTTCAAAGAGGAGAAAACGTCGGAGATATTCTTTATGTCGATTTGAAATCTCAAGAAATTTGTATTCAGAACCTTCAAGTGGAAACAGACAAAAGAATAGTGGATTTGTGAAGAGCAAAGTGGATAGTAATGCTCAGCTGACTCTCGAACCTTATAGAAATATGCTAGATAGGGTAGTACGAAAGGGATGAATTTAATCACTTGTAAACAATGAGCTCCATTAGCTGAGCGAAGAAGCTGAAACTCGACTAGTTTTTTCGACACTGTTTTGGTGAATATGTAGTAGTTAAGTCGTATGCGCTGAAAATTCTTGCGCTAATTACAGCGTGGGTTTGCAAAATGAAACTTCTTCCCTGTCATTTATTCCTAGTGTAAAGCTCCACAAGATTCTCTCAATTGCCAAATTCAAAGTATTTGCACGAAATCCTACAAAAATGATGTTGCAATGCAAAACGAAACCATTTTCACGGAATCACATAATATCAAGTAAGTTACATGTGGACAAAAAATTCTTCCTAGGATTACATAGGAGTCACAACAAGTGAAATATGCAGTGAAACATTTGGCTGGAATCCAAAAAGTTGAAAAGCTTACATTTCATGATTATAAATTTAGCAAAGCCCTCTAGACCAGGTAGGGGGGCAAATACTCCCTTCGTGACTCCTTTTAAGTTCATATGCAGCTTCAACGTACAAAATCACAAATGGATGCTATTTCCGTGCTTCTGTTCTTTTTGTTTAGTAAAAAGATACCTGTTCATCACAGAGAAAAAGTAGACAACTGTCTTTCATTTTGTAATACATCCACAGTGCATACGACAGGGAATTATTCCTAGACATCACGTGGTTTCAACTGATAATAAACCGGTTTTAATTGGAGTGAGTCGGTCAATTCGGATAAGAACATACACAATTATGGAAATGGGTTACGAAATTTGCAAAAACCATCATCGGCATGGAATTAGTTGAGACAAATCGAAGAAGACAAATCACTCTCTTCTAGACATCAACTTTTCGCTCAGTGAGCGCATGCTGCGATTTAGTTGATTCTTGGACCAGAACTGCCCATACAAAAATAAAATTCAACGGAGCAGAGTTCTAAACTTCACACTTTAAGGCGCGAGTGAGAACGATACTGAGCGATTGACATATCCAGAGAATACAGGAGAAATGAAGTCGCACGTGGTTGGTGGGCTTGGTGCGAAGGTTTATGCTGAAAAGAAACTATAGTACATACATATATGGTCCCGGCACGAAACGTTGTTGGGGAGTATAACAATTTTCAAATGTAGGTTCAAAAACAGCGCCGGAACTAGTACAACACAGACAAAGTAAGAGGGGAAAATAGAGATATAGAATTGGAAAGAGCGATTCAGTAGTGGGCGACTGAAAAGGTAAGCATAAAATGTGGCACTTGGCCATTTTACTGACACAATTCATTAACTGAGTAATCATAAACTGCCGAATTGGATCCATAATTTTTCAAATTTGAAAGGACTCAGAGAAAAATAACAGCCTTTGACACTGAAGCCGGAAGAATTTCTCAATTTCTGTGAATTTCCTGAGATTTTCATTCTCTCCTCAGGTTGAAAAAAAGCTCTTTTGAAATTTTTCACACACGCTTATCCGGTTAAGAAAGGAGATTTTAAACTTTTCCATATCACTGTTGAAGAAAGTGTTGAAGTGTTTGCCGTCCTGCAGTCTCTTAGGATGAGCATGGTTGACCAAGGTTGGTTTCGTAAGCCAGCTTGTTCAAGTTTTGCAACACCGGTTATACGACATGTGAGTCAGCGTTGTCGTGGCGAGGGTTTGCTCCTCATTTATTGACGTTGAAGTTCCAAGTTCATTCTTTGATAAACTCCACGCATTGATGACAACGATTTTTTGAAGTTCGCTCAAGCGTAGGGTGTTCATTCGTCAAGTTCGTTTGACCTTTCAATTTTCTTGAGATGCTCCGAAACAGTTGAGGTGCTTACTACAAGTCCTTCTGCTACTTATCAAACGCTGTGCGTGTATTTTCTTCTAACAAGTCTTCATTTACAGTTTCAAACAACGGATGGATTTCTGCGACCTTTCCCACCTTCAATATCAAGTTCTCCCATGGTGATATATTTGGAGTCGACGTTGTGCCATGCTTCCTCTGACCACTGATTGGCTCCACAAGGCGTTAATGTTCCGAGCTTTTTGCGATGCACTGCATCCGAGTTTCTGTTCACAGAAGTAAATTAGGCGGAACTATTGTCTTCACGCCTCCACTGCTAAGCTGCAGAAGTTGTGACAAGCAGATGTGTACTGAAATTCAGAATAGTGTTACGTTTTCCACAGATTTATTGCCAAAATATGCACAAAAAATGAAAATAAAAACCCTGCATTTATTTCCGAACAACCTTATGCATATTTGTGAAATTACGTACTGAACTTTGATCATTGAGTAATTCCACTCAGAGACATTTTCTGAAGACACAGAAAAATGACGTCGTCGATTGAAACCGTAGCATTATGCTTCACATCGACGGATTTCCTTCTTTCCAAGTTTTTTTTTGAAGCTCGCCATACTCTGAGTGTGGAAGTCTTTGCAAATATGAAGCTATCAGGTTGAAGCAAAAGGAATGACGCCACCTTTTCAAGAACATATAGTTTCGCTTAGACAAAGCATTACATCTAGGTATGGTAACAGACTTGTAGAGCTAAGGATGCTCTTTTATTCCTGCAGTTAGCAGACGTGAAACGTCTGGAAAACTTGTTCTCAATTTTTCAAATTTCCTTGATTTTCCTATTATGCTGCAGGCGATATAGTCCAAAAGACCTTCTTTGTATTAGGTCATTATGTCAGTGCTTACTCCATATGTGAGCTCTAGTGCAACGGCTTCGCTGTTGGAGAAATGCGGATGAGCATTTTTGAAGCATTTTCCTTGTTATTTCTAGGATTTCTGCTGGTTGGTTCTCTCCAGAACATACACCTTCAACAACTCCTACCGCTGTATTGGCACCAAAGAGTTGCGTACTGTCTGCTGGAAAAACGCTCAAGACGCTCAAAAACCAATTTTCTGCAACCCAAGTATTGACCAAAATTTGCTTCCCAGAGCTGGCTTAAACTTTGATAATTTATGTGGGAAAGTTTTGTGTAGTAACCGTATTCTCCAAGAAAATTGTCGTATTTCTGCTGCTCTCCCTAGCTCCAGGAACTCTCACTCCGGAAGAAAAAATTC
>KN726821.1:21424-34868 GCA_000816745.1 Ancylostoma duodenale
CATAGATACGCAGCTACATCATCAGGACCCGTCGCTTTTCCTGGTTTCATCCGCTTTAGCGCGGCCATGGTTTCGTCAACGGTGATCGGCTGAATAGGACCGTAAGTCGGCGGCAGTTGTGGAAAGAGTGGATGGCTGAATTCTTCTGTTGAGATCTTCTCGAATTAGCCACACCACCTCTTCGTTGCCTTCCTGCAGTCTGTTATGAGTTGACGGTTTTCGTCGTTTACTCCGTAGAACTTTTGGACGTCTTCGGCCTGCCGCTGGCGAGACCTTGCCAGTCGGTAGATGAGGCGTTCCCCGCCATCTTTCTCATCCAGCTTCTTGCTAACATTGTCGTAGTGCTCAGCCTTCGTGGCCGCCACGGCTTTCTTTGCTGCTTTCTTCGCCTCTAGATATTTCTGCCAGTTGTCATCCGTCTTGTTACCGAGGAATACGTGGTAGAAACGTTTCTTTACGCGCACCTTCACTTTCACTTCATCCGTCCATAGCCACGCCTGTCTGTCAATTCTCCGTCGACCTGGTTTAGTCGTGCCAAGCTCTGAACGTGCCACTTCTACAATGGCTCGTGTTGCGTTCTTCCAAGTCTAGTCGACGGTCGTGACTGGTGGCAACGTGATAGCGGAAGTTACTGTGGCTTCTTTATCCTTTAACCGCCACCACTTGATTCGTGCCGGTCCGCACCGTTCATCACACATCCTTCTTGGCGGCATGATTTTCATGGTGCAGATAAGCGGACGATGTTGCGTGGCCACGGTCTCGTAGGTTGCAACCTTCGCATCGGTAACTAGCTTTTGATCGCGATGTCGTACGAGAACGAAGTCGATGTGGGTCGTCACGTTGCCACTGTAAAAGGAGACTAGGTGAGAAGGACGCTTTCGGAACTTTGTATTCATTATGACGAGGTTGTGGGAGTCAGCATATTCCAGGATGCCCTCGCCATCTTCATTCCGTATCCCGTAGCCAAAGCCTCCATGGCATCTGTAACCGTCCTTTGCCACTCCTACGTGGCCATTTAGATCTCCTGCAACGACGATTGTGTCTTCCTGTGGTACTTCCGCGGTTTTTTCATCAAGTAACATCCAGAAGTCATCCTTTACCTGGTCACTACAGCCTGTCTGTGGTGCGTACGCAGAGAAGAAGTGAAGGCGTTGATTTGAGGTGATGATGACGACCTTCATGAGGCGGTCATCGAAACGCTGCACCTCGGCTATCGAGTCACGGAAGCGTTGAGAGACGACTATGCCTACGCCGTTCCTGGTCTTCGGACTGCCGTTGTAGACTACTTTGAAGCCGTGACCCATCTCCTTTGACTTGGTACCAGACCATCTCGTTTCTTGCACAGCGCACAAGTCAATTTGACGTCGCTCTAGTGCTGCTGCCAGTTCACATGAGCGGCCTGTCAACGTGCCGACGTTCAAAGTTGCAATGCGCGTTTTGGCTATGTTGTGATCCTTAACGATTCGCATTCTTGCTCCCCGATGCCGCCGTTCGAGAAACATCGAGGACTCTCGCATATTTTTCACACTAACCGGGCCCGGAAAGTGCGCGTCGATTCCCGTGGACGCCGTAGCTTTTATCTTAGAACCATTTGTTGTCATTGATCATATGGGTGTGATCAATGACAACAAATGGTTCTAATCGATCAAATGATCACGACGGCCTGTCGCTCGAATACGGGAGGCGGCGGCGGCGGGATTCGAACCCAGGACCCCGTGGGGACATGGTGCTCTAAAGCAGCGTCTTAGACCACTAGGCCATCTCGCCTCTTCGCATAAGAACACATTTATTGGCCGAAATTTCGATTGGCGTGATTGGCTGCCATAACCTCAAAATACGAAACTTTTTTTTCTTGAGTGTATGCATTGGAACAATAAATAGGCTACGTGAGCCCATTAACAAACAAACCTTAGACTTCAGAGTTTAGTAAGATAGTTTTAGCGTCACATGTAAGCTATGGCGCCTACACTAATCGGAACCTTTTTTTGGATTTGTTGTCTTCTCCGTTAAATTTGTAAGAGTTGTTGGAATTTTGGGCAAGTATGCACTGAAGGAAAAACACGTTGAGGTGTCATTGTTCATTCTTTTAGAAGCCAGTACAGCTTTATCTATTCCTCGCCGAAATGGATTTCCGTTGTTGTTGCTGTAAATATTCTTTTCCTTATTATTTGGTCATTTGAATTCACATGGCCTGCAGCAAATATCCAAGATGACATTAGAACTACAGTTTTGTCAGTTACTGGACTTAATCTCGACACACGTTCACACATCGGCTTCTGTGCAGAGGTTCGCTAATGATTCTGAACCATACCTATATGTACATTGATCACATGATTATTTACTGTTTCGGAGTATTTATCCTCCCATTTTACTTTCAGCCCAACGACTCCTTCAACTTTATTGTCAATCTAACCATATCAGCAACAAGGGCAACTTTACTCACTGTTAGCTTTTACTGGGCATACAAGGTGAAGCAAAAATTAAGCTCTTCCTTCCTAAGTGGAAGAACGAAGGCACTACAACGACGTATCAACAACTTGCTGATTGGGCAGGTAAGATGAGTGAATCGAGGTTTCAAATATCATTGTGAGTAATAAGTTCGGCATGTAAATATCAAACTTAGTAACAAGATAAATGTAAAAATACAGGTTTATTTTCAGACATTTTGCGTAGCAGGGCTTTTAGAGCCTCCCTCAGTGGTGTATCCTTTCCTGCAATACTATCGTGCAACTAGCACCTCAGCAGTAATAATCTCCTCTTCGATTTTCGTTTCCCTTTTTCCTGTATGTAGTTCAGTTGTTATCATCGTTTCCTTGACAAACACCAATTTATTTGCTTCAAAAGTCTCCAAACTGTCGGCTGCAGTTCAAATAGTCAGATTCTGATCTCTGCACTTTCCCGTGTCATTTTCTTTTTCTTCTCCGGTGTTTGGCTCACCGTTATTCGTGCTTGTGAGACGAATCTACTTCTTTTACTGAGAAAAAGAATAGCTTCTTCTATTTGAAAAACAACCCATGAAAAGCTGTTTTTGCATCGCCGGAGTTGAAAAGGCGTGCTCTGAAATCATTTCTACAAAACATTTTGGAAGAGCTCTTCCTCGAAATTACAGCTACGTTGGATCTTCACCATACTTAGCCTGTCTTCTCTCTACTACAGTGCAGTATGGCTGCAGGAGTAGGACGAAATCTCTATGTTTTACAGGTTACTTCCTTTGAGTAGAGACTATTTCTACACATTTAATTCGGCTCCTTGGCAAAAAGACTATGCCGGCGACGTTCATTGCTGGACCCACCTACCCATAAATGCTGCGATCCTTCATACAATGTGTTCATAAGGATTATGGAATAGGCTGCTGGTCTGGTTGGACAACTTTCCGTCCCCTATCAGTGCTCTATTATTCGTTCTACTCTTATCTTTATCGCACTATAGGCATTCCAACTTGGTACCATTCGTTTGCATTTGCTAATTTGTGCAAGGATTTTTAGTGGAGATTTCAGACTTCAGCATAGAAAAGTTCAGTCTGGTACTTAGTGGGAATGCCCGCAAGGAGATAAAGACACAATTAGAACCCTGACAGAATAATGGAACACCGACAGGGGACAGAAAATTGTTCAACCGAACAAGCGATCTACTCCATGCTCTTCCCCAATATATCGTTTAAAGGACCGCAGCATACGTGAGTAGGTTGGTCCAGCAATGAACCTCGCCAGCCTTGCCTTTTTGCCAAGGAGCCGAATTAAATATGTAGAAATAGTCTCTACTCTTCTTTTGTATGTCAGTTCCAGCTTCTTTTCACGCTGCACACTAGCTTAATCATGTTTATAACTCAACATAGCACACATACATGAATGCGTTCCTCATTAATCAATGAAGTCTACTGTCGAGATAATTTGTTCTCCTGAAGAGGGCTGTTAGATTAGTGAGATGTTTGCATATGGCAGTTTGAGGAGCTGGTACAAACTAGGACAAACTCAGCAAAAAAAAAACACTTTATTTCTTCAAAATCTAGTTCGTTTGAAAAAGCGCTCAGCTCGCAGTTCAAGTAATGGCATTACATTTTTCCGTATTTCTGTGCATTTGCTTGATGTTGCTTGGTTGTGTTTACTTTATGTTTGTTCTCTCATGATTGTTCGTTTATGCATGGCTCACCGTGTAATAAATACAGTACAATAAAATCATAACCAATAACACATTATTGCCGGTGTATGTCTTTATTTATGTCCCAAACGTATTCTCCACATATGTAGAGAGCCCAAAAGAGCGCTACTGAACAGTACCAGAGATGAGGAACATATGTCATGAACATATATCATCATCCAAGATCATGATAAATGTATTCTTCCGCACATAAAAACACACACACATCAAAATCCTATGCGCCACATCTCAGAGCACTTATATCAACGCTTACTTCACTTAATTGTTAACAACATTGTCTTACAATAGACGCTGTAGGGAGAATCGAAGGTTTTTCAACTGAGCTTGACAGTGAGTTAGGTCGTTTTGCTTCCCAACGATCTCCCGCTGGCATAGCTGCGGCGGAAATCATACGAATTCTGGCACCAAATCGAATTGTACACTGTCGTTATATAGAAGCGATCAACAGCTAATTTACCAAGGGCGGGCTCTCAGGATGTCGAAAGGACGAGAAGTCTTAGTTAGTCCACTGGCGAGTGAACAGCCAACCGATGCCCGAGAGTATATATGAGCGTAGAATGTCCTGCAAATCCATGATGTAGATTGAAGGAACCATCCTAATAAAACAAGCTATTGAAGAAAAGACAACGACTGTTGCAAATTTTTGAGAAAAACTCTCCAGAAATCTGCACACATCCTATGTAAATTTTCAGAAATTGTACAATTCTCTAGAAATATCATTGTATACGTAGTGGAAAATCTCCTTAAAAATGAATATAACCGTTCTGATAACGTTTATTGCAGGGTCGAAAAAGTGACTGTTCAAGCGTAGGAAATTATCATTTTAAGCGTGAGTTTCAAGCGTAGCATTTTCTCCAGTAATATAGTGACAGTCAATTAGTTTCTTCCTAGCTGGTAACCCAGTAGGCTTTAATAGCCCTATAACGTTTTCTATCACTACTTTCAAATAGATTTTCACCCAGTGGAGCTCTTATATGGTAAATGCTCAGCAGAAGTATCCTGAACAATTGGATCTCTGACGGTTTTATTTTGAACCAGTGCTTCAGAATCTTGCTTAGTGATGCACAAAAATCTGAACTACGTTGATGGCCAAGACAACACTTCCGTTAGGAGTCAAACCCGCTTGAAAACAGTCGTCCTTCAAATTTACGTGTGGGTTCTTTTAACCAGGGGAGTACGTTTCAATTATAGGTATTTTCGAACTGCGGGAAAACGTCTTATGACGGGCATATATAGCCGAGCAGGCAGATTGGTAGAATATACGCAACTCATAAGACGAATTTCGTATTTGAGCGCAGTTAAAGGCAGCACCCTCGGAAACTTTTGCGTCCCAGATTTTCACTTTTTGAGAAACTTTGGCACAATCCTGATATACTACGGATTTTAAGGCCTTTTTCAGATTTGTAGCTAAGCGACGCCCCCTTGGACGAGTTACACGACCGTATATCGGCTGATCTATTGCGAGCAGGAGACGATCATCTTCACGTCATTCTCGCAGCACATTTCTCATCTTATCTTCAGAAGGAAAGAATTCCGGACCAGTGGAGAACCTCACGCACCGTTCTCCTTCACAAGAACGGGGACAGAGAGGATCTTCGAAACTATCATCCGATATGTTTGCTGAGCGTGCTTTATGAGCTTTTTACGAAGATTATTCTCACACGCATATCGAGGACCTTGAATGGAGCTCAACCCGAAGAACAGACTGGTTTCCGCAAGGGATTCAGCTGCATGGACAACATCCAACCTGTTTCGATGGTCATAGAGGTTTGTCGGGCGTACCGCCTTCCCCTCGTCCTAACCTTTGTTCACTACGAAAAAGCGTTCGACAACGTGGAAACAAACGCTATATTGTCAGCAGTTGTCGACCAGGGAATAGACGCGTCATATGTGAGAACATTAGCCGACTGCCATAACGGATGCTCCACGACGATACAGCTCTTTCAGCGCCGCTTAACCATTCCGATTGCGAAGGGGGCACGACAGGGCGATACTGTGTCGCCGAAGCTGTTTACTGAGGCATTGCAGTGGGCAATGAGGTCACTCGACTGGGAGGAGAAAGGCATCCGGGCTGATGGACGGTTCCTTTCAAATCTTCGTTTTGCGGACGACATCGTCCTTTTCTTGAAAAGCACCAATGAGGTGCCAGAATTCAGTGGCAATGCAGCAGAATTTGATTCATTCTGGGAATTATTTGAGGAACTAGTCCATAAGCAACCTTGTTCGAACATTGAGAAACTTTCTATCCTAATCAACTGTTGCAAAGGGGATGCTGCAAGGGCAATAAAAATAATACCGCGTACCGGCGACTCATATGAAAGGGCTGTGGAACAATTAGAGAAACAATATCAAGACCCAAGGCGCGTGACAATGTCAATGATAAAGAAACTTAAGTCAATGCGGCAATGTCGTGAAGATTCAAGATCGTTACGTAACAACTTGAATGATGTACAAGCTACTATCGAAACATTGCGAAAACAAGGCGAAGTCGTCGACACCACTCATATGTTGAGCATGGTACTCGACACGTTTTGTAAGAGAGTTCAAGAGGAAGTAATAAAAAAGGAGTTCGACTCTAATAAAGAATGGAACATGTCGGAATTATTGGAAAATCTATCTGTTGTCGTGAGAAGAAGAGAGCACTTGGAAAGTAGGAAAGAGCACGACAACATCGAAGAAGTATCTGTATTCCATACCCGCTCCTATGGAGCATTGAAGTGTACAGGGTGTGGAAGGAACCACACATTTCAGAACTGCACACAATACAGAACAATAGATGAGAAAATTGAGCGACTTAAAGCCTTGTCCGCATGTTGGAAATGCTTCAGCCCTACCCATCGCTCCAATGCATGTAGAAAACGTAACTATGCAGTGTGCAATGGCAACCACAGCGAAACAATATGTCGAAGAAGGCAGACATTTGCAACAACTCCTCTCCAGCATAGATTTGGAAGACGAAACAGCCAGTCTCAGGAAAGAAGGAATGGACAGAACCAACATTTTTACCGCCCCGTTCGAAGAAGTAACTTCCCTCCCCTACAGCAACAAATTCTAAGAAGCAGAAGCGATCAACCAGTCTTCAGAAGATCTATGGAAAATAGTATTCGCACTCGCAATAGTAGTTCTTCACGGTCACCATCGATCAACACCAGACAAACGGTTCATCACCGGCGAGAGGCAAATACATCGCCTAGAGTCCGATTCTCGAGATCTGCTACTCCGCCCCCACGACACAACCGCAACATCAACGTAAACTTCTCCATAAACTCGCACAACCACGATGTTGCCTTAAAGGCAGATAGAAACTCATGTAGCGACGACGAAGTCGAAGAAAGGGGATATGCTCGCTTGATGATAGTACCATTATACATACGAAACAACACTAACGAGCAACTAGAACGAGTATTCGCCTTACTCGACTCGGCTTCAGAGCAGTCGTTTATTTCCACACGACTGGTAAATCGCCTCATGTTGCAATCTAGCAATGAAACTACTATAACAGTAACCACCTTTGAAGGACATGCTGAAAGAAAGAAAGTGAAGCGAGTTGAAGCTCACTTGTACAACGATTCAGGTCAGTGCATGGAAATTCAATTCCTCACACATGGAAAAATAATGCCTCGTCTTCATCTGGACGAGCTCAACTCCAAAGACAAAGAAACCATTGAAGAACTACTCCCAGGAAAATCGGAAAAGCTGTTCCCAACCAACGTTGAACCCGACATCTTGATCGGAATTGACCACTTTAACACATTGGCGACAACGCAGATTTTCCGCTCAGCGCCACTTTGGACCAAAGCGAGTTTCCGTTTGTTTCTCACCGGAATTGTGCTAATTAGGGCATATTTGACACGCTGATCACAAATATGCCATCTATTTTACCTGGTAAAACACTTCTGTAGTGTTACTGCATGTATACTGTAGAAACTGTAAATAGACCTTTTTCCCTCAGAATTCAACCAAAATTTGCACAAGAGGATTATTTTACATTCTGATTTCGAATATGATATCCATTTTCTACCGTATCGCATTGCTGTGGGGTTACTGTAATCATAAAGCTGTCCGAACAGTAGGAGAGGTTTCGCATCGGAATTTACCCGAAGCTGGGGTTATTTCACTCCGATCTCGAATATGGCATCTATCTCACATATGGATCTCAAATTCGTGTTCAGCATGTCAGAAATCCCCACTTGCCAAAGCTTCACCGAATTTGGTGAACAAACCGTACCTACAGTACGCCTACAGTAACCCTACAGTATTGCGGTACGGCACAAAATGAATGTCGAATTCGTGCTCAGCATGTCAAATAACCTTCCTCACCAAAGTTTCACTGCATTTCGTCACTAAACTGCACCTACAGTAAACCTACAGTAACCACACAGTAACACTACAGTACCACTAAAATATTGCTCTACGGTGCAAGATGAACAGCGTATTCGTGTTCAGCACGTCAAGTAATCCTGAAGTTCAAATTTGCAGTAGGTGCTGTGAGAAAATATAATAACAATATCTACAATATGCCTACAGTAACCCTACAGTATCGCAGTTACGGTACAAAATGGATACCATTTCCGTGTTCTACGGGTGGAATAACCCCTAGGGCCAGAATTTGGGAAAGTTCTACCTAAGAAAAAGGGTTGAAACAGATACGACCCACCGGTGGGTCGTATTGTCCTCTACGTAACTTCCCGTACGACCCACCGGTGGGTCGTATTGTCCGTTATGTGTTAATAATGCAATGCAATTTGACGAACCTATAACTCGGCTGCCGTCTGGGCTGTACATCGGCTCGACATTCTTCGGTCCCGTGCTTTCCGGCTACCTCGAGGAAGCGGAGAAACACCTGAATATGGCAATATTTACAACAGGGTAATCACAACATATGTAACACATTCACAATACTCCAACCCAGACTATTCTGAATTGTGGAAACTACCGAGTGTTGGAACCGAGGATATAAGTAGTCAAGAAGAAGAGAACCGCCAAATAGTCGAAAATTTTTACTCAAGCGTTGAAATCAAAGACGGGAAAATTTTCGTAAAATTCCCATGGAAAAGCAACAAAAATCGTCTTTCAGATAATAACCATCTTGCACTGAGCAGACTCCACTCATTGTTTAGAATGAAAACGAAAAACCCCCAATGTTGGAACGAATACTGCAGAATCATTGAGGAACAACTTCAGAGGCAACTAATCGAGGACGCAACCAATGATTCGGTAAGTGATAACTCACGATATTACATTCCGCATCAAGCGGTCATAAAAGCGGAAAGTACCACAACAAAAACACGCATTCTTCTCGATGCATCACCGAAAAGAAAAGGTGAACTTAGCCCAAACGATGTAATTCACCAAGGGCCGCTGATACTACCAAACCTCTGCGGAATACTTTTAAGATCTCGGATTGGCTCCAAAATCATGATTGCGGATGTCGAGAAAGCTTCTCCGCAGAAGTAACTTTGCACACGTACTGTATAGCAATGAAATCAATGATAGGAAATGAAACCACAGCACAATATTGGGCTTGCCCACCGAGCCCCTATTGCGAACAAATCTCATGCAACTTTTGTGCAGCAATGGTTTCCAACCCAGAGTGCTGGCCTCGTCTCGCCATCGGTATAACTGCAGCGGCTCTATACATCGTTTCAGTAAGCATTTTTATCATGGTATTCGTTTCAAAAATAATCATCAAACGGTTGTCACAGTCTCTGCGGTAGTTATCCTGCATAAAAGGACTATGCTCCTGCATATGGTACGTTTGTGATAGGCACCAACCAAGTTCAGAAGAGGTACCGTTGATAGAAATTGATAGAAACCGTAACAACAAATGGCACGCATCTACACTTATTCGTGTATTTACAATAGCACTAATGTGCGCCAACGTTGTCTATGGTTGCCAACAAACAATCATAATTCCAACGTCACTTCCACTCTGCACCCAAACGGAAAATAACTGCTCTAACCAACAAACAATTATTGCAAAACTGAATCCAATGCAATCAGAATTATGCTTACAACTAAAACACGGCAATCAGCAATACCATGTTTTGAAAATAACTCTCCAAGGAGAAGTACTTCGATGTAGACGAGGAACTCTATATTTTACACGAAACACCGAGTTTAAAGTGCAACATAGAAAACGATGCCCTCACATGGGCTCGTGCTCGGGCTTGAAATGTGCAAATATAACACCGAATAGTTTGGTAAAGGAACTCGACATCGCAAACAACTTTACAGGCATCACCTACTGCTCTGAATCGTGTGGTGGCTTGGGTTGTTCATGTGGTTATCCCTCGTCGGGGTGCTTATTCTATAGAATATACCATGTTCCAGTAGATCAGACCATATACGAAGTATTTGACTGCCCGACATGGTTCGAAACCGCAAAGGTAAAATTTCAACAATTTCGAGGGAATGGAAAATCACCGATTCCACACGCCGTAGAACTGGTACCAAGAAGTACCAAAACTACTGGGAGCATGAAAATGGAAATCACCTCAATCGTCACAGGTCCAATATCAATCCTCACCAAAAGGTTCATTACCAACGGGAAATCCATCGCATACTTGCAAAACGAAGCCTCATTCAACTATGCATGTAAGTCGTATCCTTCTCAAAAGGAATTCCAAAACAGTTCAAATTGCAGCATCAAAGACACATGCAAATGTTACCCGGCAGAAGATGCAGTTAGCTGCTACTGCGAACACAACAATGTAAACACTCTCATGCTCGAAATATGGAGCATACAACGAAATTAAGCTATTCTTCAACAAAGCAAAAATACGTGAACAGTGTACCGCCTCCTGCGGCTCACACACAACAATATTCAAACTACAAGGAACGCTCAACTACATTAATGGAATAGAACCCATTCTGAGTTACCTCCGCTTATGGGACAACTCCACAAAGCCGGAAGGAATATTCGAAGTCCAACTCCCAGATATAAGACACTTTCTTGAAACATGCAGAAACTTTGTATTGTACACTGCGATCACATTGCTCATTCTCATGATCGCGCTTACATGCACTATATCTTATCTTCAAAATCTTTGCGGAGGACAACATAGCCGAGGGAATAAAAGGGTTCTGCAAGCATTGAGCAACACGTTTTTTCCCCTCCGTATCACTTTCGTATTCTTCAAAATCATCAAACTTCTCTGGAACCTAGCTTTTCGCACACTTTATGTGCTCTCGAAAGCGATCCTTTCAACCATAAAGAAAATCTAGTTCATTTCAAGTTTCAGCAAGATGTTTGTTCCCTCTTCAGACCGCTTCTGTAACCCTCAAGATCATGAAATTTCTGCGGAGGTTTCCACCTAGCGTACTTTCTCCTTTCTAGGAAATCTCCTCTCGAGAATAGTTAGTCCCGTCTTAGGAGAAATTTACCTCGTCTCGTCCTCGTAACATGTAATACAGACGACATAGTTTCGAAATTACATATACGTTTTCCAGATCATGGCAGCACCACGAAGGAACGAAGAAAACGATTTGCAAGGTGCTATGGAAGGCAACGACGAGCAAGAGAAAGAAAAAACCGCCAAGGACGAAGCAGAAGACCCAGAAGAAGAAAACGGTAATCAACAACAAAAACGGCAAGACGACGAACAGCCCCTGGAGCGGATCGAAAAACTGCTCGACGGATTGTACGGAAAAGTGAACACCGTCACCAAAGACGTGGACGACCTGCGAGCCAGGATCAATTACTGTACGGTAAGATCTACTTCAATACAAACAACATAGATGAGGTGGTAATCCCTTCCGAATTCAAGACTCGTAAAAGAAAATCCCGGGGATCTCGTGAAAAAACCGACAAAAAACTCAAGACTGAGGTATCAACTAAAAATTTCTAATCTAAAACTTTGATAACAACACAGTTTCTTTAGGACGTGCTCGATGAAATGGCATCCATCCTGAAGCGAATGGACTCAACCAACAGACAAGGAAATTCTAGGAGCTCCAAGGAAGAGGACGAAAACCCCCTCAAACTCCAGATGCTAGCAGCGGCAGCCGCGGAACAAGCCAAAACTGGTCCGTCAAAGGCACCGAACGGACAGCCGTCGACAGAGTGCATATTCTGCTCTGGGACCCATTGGGCCACAGAGTGCCCCACTTACAAAACGCTCACAGCAAAGCGCAGGCGCATTTTCGAAAAGAACAAGTGCGAAAGGTGCTTAAGCACGGCAAATCATTTGGTAACATCTTGCATTACACAAAGCACTTGCTTTTATTGTCGACGAGCCAATCCGACCGCAGAAATGAGTAAACATCACTCAGCCTTTTGTGTGTATACCTTTGAAATGTGAACTTGTAAGTGAATGAGTGCAAAAAAATTATCCGCTGCACTTGTAATTGTTTCCGAATATCACTTGTTAATTTTTTTGCCTTGTAATCTGTGTACGATTGTCAGTATTGACATATGGAAGATTTGGGAAATTATTGTTACATGTTAAGTTTGAATAAAAGTTGTAGTGTGGAAAAGTGTCAATCCCAACAAACAACAGACAACGCCAAATAACGAATTCGGGCACACGAATACGAATAAATAAGAACTATCAAAAAACATTTGACAAACACTTCCACACAAAAAAAAAGGTTGGAAAAGACGAAAACGAGAAATCTCAAAAGACAAAAAAAGAGAAAAAAATAACTGGAAAATTGAGCCTGGGTAGCTTCCACTGGAACGGACTTCCGTATCGGACTCTCAACTTCGCGCACGTTGGACCTCCACCACCACCTCGTCGACACATCCAGACATCAGATACCAATTTATTGTTTGTATTGTGTATTGTCTGTATCTTTATAGTAACGTGACCCTCCACTCATACACCCAACTTGAAAGAAAGATGGCAACTAAATAAAGTTTTTTTTCTAAAAAAAAACAATCCAAGGGCCGGGAGTCGCTGCCTGTCGTCAGCCGTCATTGTATCATCACCACCATATCAATACGTCTTGAGCCTCGCGAGTGTCATGACCTTTGGTCATGATGATTCATGCAAAAGACCTGCTCCTCCCACCAGCGGGGCATAAAAGAGAAGGCGAGTCGGCCCCGGGGGAAATCACGCTTATCTCCCATGGTCTCTCCGGGAAACGAGTGTAAAGTGACATGATTGAAGGGCGGAAAGAGAGGGTAAACCAAGATGCCAAACAAAGGATGATACAAGAGCCAATTACTGTTCTTTACGGTAATGTGTGAAACATGTTGTATAATGGATATTATAAAGGATAGTGTATTAGAACCACCATAAATCGTTGGAAATGGTCTTCGTCTTATTCTTATTCTTATTCT
>KN726822.1:7703-35398 GCA_000816745.1 Ancylostoma duodenale
CAGCCTTGTCGCATTAACGCTGTATTTTGGAACGGTACAGCATCCGAAGCCCGCAGTCACTTTGAAGAGAAAAACCTGCTCCATCCGCTACAGACATTTGTATCCCCTGAAAAAAAGCTCAGAAAATGGCCTGAAACGAAATCATATGAAGAGTACTTGCGAGAATCATGTGCAGCATCTATGAAGACATTGAGAGCCAGCGTTTCTGCCAATGAAGGTTATTTCGAAGTCTGATGAGTTTCTAAGATATTTTGAGTCATCGATCAAATTTTGTAGAAATTTGAGCTCTCTGCAGTTGACGACCTAGAAAGGGCACCAACATTTTAGTGCACGGGTAATTTTGGGCCACCCTGTATACTAGGTTGTAGGGGAAGTTCTTGGGGCTTTCAAAAGTGTGCTTTTTATAACCCCACGCTGGTTTGAAGCAACCTGTCTTTCGCATATGTAAGGAGGTTAGGTATGTGCAAGTTTACTACTGTCATCACTTGCAAACTCCTGCACAGTCCCGTCCAGAAATATGGAACTTTCAACGCAGAATTTTTGCCACCTTTCACTAAACGACTTCAAGTCTGGGGAATCAGCAGCTGCATCCAGTTGTCGTATTAACGCTATATTTGGGAATGGTACAGCATCCGAACGCACTGCACAAGACTGATCCAGACACTTTTCTTTTGACAACTTCAACCTCAATGTTTCCGCATGTTCGGGACGCACATCCGTAGTCGACAATGATCGACTGCGACAGCAGGTGGATTCAGATCCATGGCAAACTATGTGTGGTAGGACGCAAGTCTTGGATGTTGTTGTTGTTGTCTTGGAGCCGCAGCCGAAGACGGGTGATCACTCTCTAAAGATTGTGGTCACTGCTCGGTGTGACAGCAAAGGCATCGTCCACTGAGCGCTACTGCCACGTGACGCTGCCCTCACGCTAGACCTGTGCTATCAGCAGCCGGATAGATTGGCCGGAAAAAATCGCAGAGAAGAGTCCGAATCACGGCAAGATCCGATTTCTCCACGACGATGCTCGTCCACATATTGAAAGTGTGACTCGCTAGAAGCTACCCGGCTTTGGATGGAAAGTGCTGACTTACCCAACGTACAGCCCATACCTTGCCTCGAAAGATAACCACCTTCTCATGTCCCCCTCTAATGCCATACAAGGTAGAGCGTTCGATGACGAAGATGACTTGGATCGCTGGTTAGGCAACTTTTCCGACTCAATGCCAGGACAGTTCTGAGCCGAGGGCATCGAAAGGCTTTCCAAAAATGGGCGAAGAGTGGCAGTACGTGGTGGTGATTTATGCATTTCTTATTGTGCTTTCCTATTTCTGAAAAGTCAAGCGAATGTACTGTTCCAAAAATACATTATTCCTTTACCCCTGTGTCACACTCCACAGACACCATCGCTGTGAAGAAAATGAACGGAAATGATGAGAAGAAAATGTTACAAGTCTTCAAGTCTTATCACACACTCGATTAGAATAGGGCGCTGTTAAATGATCAGTTGCACGAGAACTGTTTGGAGCTGAATGGCCGCGGCGACATCGTTGCTGTTAAGGAGTGTTTATACTTTTTCGCGACACGATGGCGTCGCGGCGACGGCCACAACACGCGCGACACGACGGGTGGTGAAGCCGTCGCATCGCTCCGTCGCGCCATGCTGAACGTCGCAAATTTACTACCGACGCAAAATTACATGCACACTCCGATTCAGAGAGGATCATGGATTTCCACGGGTTGTTTTTGACCTCCTGGTACCGCCCGTAGTTTATAGTGTTCAGAAAAAGACAATGGTGGAACAGTGGCCAACTCCAGCCCGCAACATTAGCGAAAACATCGCGTCGCGTCTGCTAGCAGGCGGAACTTGAATTCGTCCCATCGCGTCGCTTTTCAAGAAAAAAAAGTATGAACAGGGAGTGACGTCGCCCCGCGACGTCGCATCGCGATGATAAACGCCAACTCGCGACCATTGTTTGCGCATGCATCCACTTGGGACCCATCGTATTTGAACAGTTTGCTGAGACGCGACGGTCGCGTCGCGACGAAGTATAAAACTCCTGTAGGCCTACTTAAACACACAGTACCACTCCGGCTTTCTGCAACGTGTTTCTACGTAGTCATATCAATCCCCGATGCCCCAGCTTCTCCTCCAACGCGAGGTGGCTACAGTGCCATCGATCCTGATCTTCCTCCTCCCACACACGCGGCGTCCTGGTGGCAGCGTTCCCGCAGCCAACCGGCTGAGTATCGATCGCCAGCAGGACGCCACGTGTGATCTCAGGCGGTGCGCGAGGAGGGAGATCCGGATCGACGGCACTGTATGTTGCTGTTCTGCAGTTCCAAGAACGGTAAGCAGAAGTCTGAAATCGTTTCGCATACAGAAACAATTTCCTTCTCGTGGATTGGAGCAAAATTTTCATACCGACTAATCAAAGGTGTAACCAACAATGGTGCACTTGCAGGAATCGCTTCGAAACCGCAACGTTGCTACGTCACAGCTCTGACATGTTTTGACCAGCAGCACGCTGGTCCTAACTGGTCAAATCGGGTGGTGATCGGTAGGACCGGACGGTACTATTGTACTTCAGAGGATTCCTGCAAGTGCACCATCGATGGAAACTCCACGAAAGCCCGTGACAATACCGCCTCATAGAGACAATAAAGGATAAAATCAGTGAAATCGAGATTGACGCAAAATGACTACTATATTCCTGATCAGTACCTTCCAGAAACTCTCCATGCAACCTTTCAGAGATATTCTAGAGATGATTCAAACCTGGGAAAATCGATATTACCGTGCAAAATGCGTACGATATTCGTGGTCAGTACCCTTGACTACCCCTGTATAAAATTTGCAAAAAATTCCACTTTTTCTTCGAGATTGGGGTGGATGATGGGGCCGCTCAAGTACAATAGTACCGACCGGACCTGAGTTATACATGCAAGAACCTGTTATAATCGTAGCAACACAGCGTTGCCGCGGCACTCCTTCGCGTTTGCGAAACGGCTTCTGCTACTGCAGAAGCCGTTTCGCAAACGCGTCGAGTGTGAGTTAGGACGACGAGTATGTGGTCGTGTAGAATGAGCCGAGTCTACGTATGATAGTCAAGCGTTATCTCTAGAAAGCTCTAGAATGTCGATCAATTATATGGTTGCCATAAGCTCTAGAATGTCGATCAATTATATGGTTGCTAGAGATAAAAATTTGGAGAAGGGGTAAGTGTTGTGGAAATCGGCAGAGTTCATTCTACAGAAATATGCGTACCTAAAGAGCAGTATATTAAACAAGCCATGGATGATACGTTAACAGTAAGCCAGACATAAGTGAAGAACGGAAAAGCAACAGACCCCAAACTTACTACTTGAAACTTTTCTTTCTAGCTGTTTCCCTATCAGAAAAAAAAAGAAAATCTCAAGCACGTGCTCGTAGTTCCAACAATAGTTATATCAACAAATATGTCAAGAGGAGAAATATATACCACACGGCGGTAGAAACGAAAAGAAGGGAATATGGTTCTAAAACAGTACGAATGGTCGAGCTCCCTAAAATCATTTCACTGGGATGCAGTATATGTAATTTCGCTCAGGTTAACTTGTTCAGTGGTAAAAATCCGAATACTGGGAGAAAACGACAACAAACAGCAACAAATGGGAGTGGTACTATGTAGTTACGTAAAGAAATAATGCATACATGGAGCCTACAGGATAACACAGTTCGAAAAAATCACTGAAATATCTCCGAAAGAGATCCACATACGTACTACATACAGGACATGGATTTCCTTCATTGACACGCACTTCAATCTTGTATTCGATAAGAAGAACCAAGTAAGAAGGAGGATAAAAAACCAGAAGACAACGACAAATCTCCAACGAACCTTTACATTCACTCCCTCGACGCCCTTTGCGAAAACCGCACCTCAGAAAGGATCGCACTCAACGTTGGCGGACAGTGATTGCAGTGATTGATGTCTCCAGTGATTGCAACATCATCGTCATGGGCTAATCTCCCACAGCGCGCCCCTTAGGTTATAGGACTGCGGGCAGCACAGTGCAGTAGGTCCCGCCGCGGCGGCGAGTGCCCGCGAAAGGTGCGGATTTTTGAATTCCGCCTTCCGATTCTTTATTATATGATGATATGATGATGATGATGATTCCTTTGCAAATGTAACCGTGAGGTCATGTAGCACGCTGCTGTTCTCCTCCGTGACCTCACCGTAGGCGCCATCTCCAAAGAACCCTCATTGGAGGAAGAGCTGTTGTACGCTGAATGGAAGATTACCAGGCCGAATGACTCGGTACGGCAATGGCATATGAAATCAGTAGACGGAGAAGATAATCCCAGAATTTTTGCCTTCTGTGCAGACATGGTTATATTCGATGCGGAATGATAACACGTTGCTTGACCCATAGGCCAACAGGCCAACATTCATAGTTATCCCATTTCTAGATCATGATGTGAGCAGTTCTGACTCGTTTACGAACACCTAATGCCCATAGTCATTCTCAGCCAATAGCGGCGGGCGTGTAGAGTGGTCATTCTTAGCATTTTCTGTCTGCAGTAACTTTGGAAGTCAAGTCAATTGCTCAGTCGCAATGTTTCAGGGCTTCACTACAGTCTGTATCAAAAGTACAGGGGCACCCTAATTTTTGCTCATAACGAAGCTCACGTTTTCCTGGTCGATCTGGTTTTATGCTCACTCGATTCAGCGGATCAAGAAACCCTAGAATACTTAGTTTCAGTCAATAACAACAACTCACAGAATTTTTGTAATTTTTTGAAGCGAAAACGTCTCAAATTCCTTGTATCAAAGGTATAGGGACACTTGTTGTTAAATGACCGTGTTGTTCGAGAAAAATCGACAAAAGGTGGATTGATAACCATTAGGCAATCCTTCGTTTATTGCCACTTCAAGCATCCTACTGGCCGTGCTGCAGAAGTTGTTACTGGCGAGACTGATCTCCAGGTGGATCCAAACACCAGGATTGACATTTTTGAGTTCCTCTACGTAGATCCGCTAACAGATTTGAGCTCAGAACTGTCTAGAAATAACCAGCAAGAAACTGTCATTAGAAAAAATGTTGTAAAGCTGGATTGTCGGTTCAATCCTTCCACCTGGGTGAGCTGAATCACGATCAGTTGGGGTGACTCCAGTGGATAGTTGCATTTCCTTGCCTGAAGATGAAGTTTTGGTTACAGTAACACTGCATTCGTGGTGCCGAAACATCTCCAAGGCTCTGGCAGAGCTCGCTGAGCTACACTGTGGACGATCTGAAAGCAGAGAGCTACCTACGCCATGCTTGTAGTTGCGTCCCTAACCGTGCAATCATTGCACCGATTGTTCATTCCTACAAATATGACACTTTCTTCACATATTGCAGTCACCCTTTTTGGGAAAAGGTTACTCGGATTTCTTGTATAGATTAGAGCTGCATCCCTGTCCTCATTCAAAAAGCCAGCCTGGTCTTGGAGAAGTAACCTAGGAAGTGATGGTTGCAGAGATTGGGATGCCACAACGAGCATGACGTTCGCAGTCCTTTACCTTTCGGTCATGCGGAATGTGGCTGAACAAGCTTCGGCAGAACCTTGGCGATGTCGTATCTTTACTACTGAGACGATATCGTCGATGAAACTCTATTCTCATGCGAAAAAATCAGGCCATCTTCGTGAGTTAGCCTACTAGACAATGGCTAAACTCACAGAAGCCCTATGATTCGGGGCAGCAACGGTGCTTTTCAAGACTGATTCTAATGCATAATGTGCTGAAGACTATTTTTAGATAGATCTGCGCCCACCCCACGACAGAGAGCGTCTTCCAAATGCACTAACCGAAAATGCCGTTGCGTGGGTTTGAAGCAATCCAGAGATTATCCTGGCCAGGAACAATTCCTACAGTATGGCCAAAAGGAAGCCTAAAGTGCCAACAAACAATACAGTACCACCTAGTTACGTATCAATCCGCCTTTTGCTGATTTTTTTCCGAGCAAAACGATCACTCAGCAGCAGGTGTCCCTATACTTTTGATACAAGGAATTTCTGACTTTTCCACTTAAAAGAATTATAGAAATTCTATGAGCCGATCTTACTGATTGGAACAATGTGGTCTAGGGTTTCCCGATCCGCTGAATCGAATGGGCGAAAAAATGAGGCCCGTTTGAGAAACCTGAGCTTCGTTATGGGCAAAAATTAAGGTGTTCCTACACTTTCGATACAGACTGTAGTTGCAGACGAGTTCTTTGGATATCCTGGAACTTCTGTGAAGAGCTTTTAAGCATTCTCTGATCAACTTGCTGGAAGACTGCTGAGCTTAGTCGATGCAGAAGGACCGCAGCAGAGAGTGTACATATCACCTCGACCAGAACTCCTGCTGCAGTTCTTCTGGGTCCATCGGCACTGAAGGTCCTGTTGATTAGTTCTCTGAATGGGATTCTGTGACCATTTGTATTTTATTTGTTTTTGACTCATTGTATTGTATGCTGCTTACATCTAGCCGGCTCGTAGCGGGTCCGGTATTGGATGTCCCGCAGCCCTTTGGAGACCTTCGTGACTTTACAGGAAATCGCTCGTTTTCTCCATCGAATTTCGAGTGAGGACCAACAAAAATACTATTACATCGACACAACTGCAGAGGATGGAACGCTTCCAACGCTTCAAAAACTAATGTTGCGAAAGCGGAAGCTCTAAGCACAGTTGGGGGCTGAAATAAGAAATGCAAAATTGGCTCAAACAATTGAGTGAGAGTCCATCTGAATGACCAACGCCGTGGCCCACACTCGATATTCTCTAGAAATATGGCGAATTTTTGAGGCTAAACTTTGATTGATACCTTCAAGTGAAAACGCTCTGTAAGCAAGCTGGAAGAAAACCTGAGATGATATTAATAATGAAGTGTTGAATACTAACTATTAATACTAACTATTAAGTACTAACATTGTTTACTCCTGGTTCTGGAAGTACAGTATAGCAAGATGAGAAAGATCTAAAAGTGATGGTTTCTCTCCAATGCATATAGAATAACAAAGGCGCTAGGCAATCGTTAGACGACTGAAGAAAGGACAAATGTTAGAGGTGCTTTTGGAAATAAGAGTTCAGTCAATTTGATTCACAATTTTTTTTTGGCCATAGGGACGGATGTGAACTCTTACAATTTTAGGCTTCATAAGAGAAAGAGAGGCGCAAAGGACAAGGCGCGTAGGTGTACCTCAGAATCCTTGTATAAGTATGTTATGGTGCAAAAAGAGCAGTTTTCCAAGTCTTCTACAGTCAAGCTCTGGTACCTAGATCTGACACAATAAAGCCTGCTGTTGAGAGCCTGCTGTTAAACGAACTACAGAACACGACTACTACAGCAAATTACTCACTGAAGATAAGATTTAGAATAACTAATGTGCGAATCAAAACGAGGCGCTACAAACGAGGAACCATCATGCTGATAAAAGTGGTGTATTTGAAGTTGGAACGCGATAGTTCTGTTTGAAAGCGGTTTTGTCAATGTTATGCAGCTAAAAGAAGGAGCACTTCTACGCTCATCAAATCCTAAAATTTCGGCGGGATAGCGCAATTCCAAATTAAGTTATAATGAAAAGTTCCACCTTCCACATGCCATTTATCATATCTTATTGACCGCGACTATATGTACGTAATTGCGATCCCTGGCATATGTTATGTATGTATAACTGTTCAGGTACAACAAGAAAAAAATCCTTCATTCCCGCAATAGCTCCTAACCCTCTTACAGTTGATCATAGATTGCCATATTACTGAATTAATTCTAGCCATTTGAAATGAACCTCTAAGAACAAAGGGTGCAACTATGTACGAAGCTGCTCATATCTCTTGATAGGTCTGCAGGACAGGTCATATTTCTTGTCAGGTCTTGACAGGTCTGCAGGACCAAACTGCCACTTCTCTCACAAACGAGATGCGTTCAATAATTTGCTGCGGGTGGCTTGTGAAATGAAATATGGTTTAAATAACACCTCATCGGAGCTCATGGTTATGATGAGGGTGCGGAGGCAATTCAGGATTACAATCAGCACTTATAACAGAACACTGCCTTCTTGCTATTCAAGCACTCCACGCTTCTTCATTATTACTGCTCGTCTCAGCTCACCATGATTCGTAATATTGCAGAAATTCGTAAGGATATTACTTATCCATCTGTGATTCACAGGTTTTTGTATGAGCACCATTTATTGGCGTGACGTTCTAGGTTCTACAGAGTTGAAGTTGAAGTTCAATGAAATTATTTCGTTTCAGGTCCTATGAAGATTTTTGTAACGATACTTCTTTAGTGACGCAATACTTCTCCTGCCATTTTTATTAACTTCCACATGACTGTAATTGAAGTGATATTTTGTCGGCCATTACTTCCTCTACTTCATAGATACCTACCTATGACTAGTCTATGATTTCTCATTTCAATCTTCTTCCTATTCGTTTTCATTACTTCCTTTTCGTTCTTTCCCATTGACTGACATCCTCGCACTTTGACATCACGAGCACCTCTATAGAGAATCCTTCTAGGCCGCCCTTCTTTAGAATTCTGACTTGCTTTTTCACGAATATGGAGCGGACCCTTGAAGAAGTTCAATGCGGGTAGTGGTATAGCGCCAGCAACTGAAACAAATTAGCGTTCAAACGATAATAGTGGTTGGTGCTGGCGTCAACCAGCTGTCGACAGAAATCACCACCTGCTGCAGAACAATTTTTGCGGTAATCCAAGCAAGTGTGGAAAGTGTGAACTTGAACGTATCCGCGAAACGGGGATTGAGGAATCGCTTTGCTGGGCTCACTTCCGGCGGGGGTGTTTGGCTTGGAGGCGTCGCTGGTGTGTAATTTGTAGAGTAACCTCGGTAATTAAGTGAACTGGTAATGGAGATGTGTGCATTGTGCGCAATGATACCTATTGGAGGCAAGGTCATCGTGGCACGTAAACTGTCACCAAAATGAGTTCCCCTGAGTAGCGTTATTTCCTATGCTGGACTATTATGCTAACATTCTCTATTCTTCTTGATCGTTTTGATGAATGCAAGATGACTTTTTCATATTACTTGAAAGTAAGACTGGTGGGATACGGTGCTACGGTCTCCGGAAGGATGGAGACTCTTTTGCAGGTGGGGGAGTTCCGGATTTCGTTCCAAACCATGGAGCATTTGTCGGTTTTCTTCTAAGGTTTAAACTAAACTCTTTCTTGGACAATTAACGTTTCGGGTCTCGTCTTATGTCACTAATCTTATCCGAGAGACTCGTTGTCCTCGACTACGTAGTGAAAGTAGTGTTAGTTATATCCGACATTTGAATATTCGATTTTATATAAACTGATAAATTCAACCTTTAGAAGAAAATAGCGGTACAGCCCCGAAAGAAGAAGACAAAAGAGGTGCGTACGTGTGCTTGGTATATTCGATTCTACCGATGGGCATCCAAATCATTTATTTGAAAAAAGCCAGATCATTTGATTACTATTCGGTCAACACTTTTCCTCATGACACGTTAGTATTTTCTTACTGTTGCTTTCCTGGAACGGTTTTCATGGATTCTGCTATGATTTGTGGGTACCATAGTGCCGGTTCCGGTTTTTGTAACTAAGGCGAGTGCCAAAAACTCATCCATTATATCTATCTTTGTTTAGACGGGGGTAACATACTCTTCAAACAACGATGATCATCTTCTGTGAGGTATCTCCTATGGTATGTAAACCAATCATTTAAATTCGACGAAGTGAGCGCGCACTCCACGTTCTGAACATTACTCTAATTCTGGTTCAAGAGTTGTTTATGATGTTCGAAAACAGCATTAAATGAAAAGAAACTTTTACATCGCTATCTTCGTTAACGTAGATAGTGTGCACAAATTTTTGAAAAAAAAAAACTTGAGTAAGACCTATCTGTGCATGCTGTTACAAACTGTGCAACTCTTGCACTACGGTAGTGAAACGAAGCACATGATTGATTTCGTCACGTGATTTTTTTTTCCAAAATTAGAAATTGTCGTGGAGTTACAGAGCACTGACATGGTCATCGTATTTCCACTTACTTACTTAATAGAACTGCTGCCTACTGTTCGTTCAAATATTTCAACTCTTCTCGGTGTTCGAAATTCATTATCATAGGAAAATCC
The DNA here is from genome assembly GCA_000816745.1 of Ancylostoma duodenale. NCBI lineage: Eukaryota > Metazoa > Nematoda > Chromadorea > Rhabditida > Ancylostomatidae > Ancylostoma > Ancylostoma duodenale. Next base: position 17,827 of record KN726822.1, read on the forward strand.
ATTCTACTGCATCGATATGCTTTCATTTACTATTATAATTGTTTGCAGCGGTACAATTATAACTACATTTATTATGTGGATGATTCTCAACGAACACGGAGGCTCATGAAATCCATAAATGTCACGGACCCCTCAACCACGAATTACCCTCTGACATCATCGTCCATGGGGTGCACGAAATGTTGCCGAAAAGAGCATCCAAAAACTGTAGAGTTTCGCAAAATTTTATCGACGGTGGATGTTTCAAAGATGTTATTGAAAAAAAAACTGTAGTTTAAATGTTATTGGAAACTAGGGCTTATAAACTCTTCATTTTCCCGACGCATGGCATTGGTAAGAAGTGTTTCCGGAAAACTACTTATCGACACTGCGCATTCCCAAAGAAATAGGGAGGAATGCAATTAGTGTAAGTAGGGGGCCAAACGATCGAGAAAATACAAGCTCCTCTTGCACAACGCTCACAGTGGATTTCCGTGATCTTGGCCGACGAAGATGTTCATGTGTCACACGTTTCGCTTAAAATTGGATTTGTGTCCTTGTTTGGATCATTACACACACAAACTTCCCTTCAATTTGCCAGAAAAACCGCACGCTAACAGAGAGGGAGACATCTCCTACGCTAGTTCCAGCGGCTGCTCTAATTGGTACCCTTACCGAAGGCGAGGAACTGACGCTCACGTTTGTGTTCGCAAAACACATCTAGCCGTGCATATTCCATAGCGAACGACTCAGTGTGCACACGTTTGTTCTGGCCTGCGCTCGTCTGCGCACTATTATCCAGGAGTTAGAGGGCTATAGTAGATGAGAACACGCAATTTGGGGAGCGTTAGTGCAACATTAATGTCTATGAAATTATGTCTCACGATGTTGGGTCAAGCCGATTACTGTAACTGTTTTCCACTAAGTAATTGGATTAACTCGTTACTGGGACTCGGTCAGAGGTTCAAATTCACGGATATTAACGGCGTGGAACTTGTCGTCGTCACCCTTCCGCTCCGATAGTATGTCTGCGATAGTCCGTCTCTTAATTCGGCGGCAGACGACGGCCTCTTCCGCGTCTCTCGCTAATTTTGGGAGCTAAACTGCCGCAATCGAACCCCTGTCGGCGCTGGAAAGATGGAGCCTAAACACGCCACTTTGTGTTAATTCTACTCCATTAGGGTGCCCCGAATTTATCTAAATCCGGCCAAAAACCCACTACTGAGGCGCAATCTCATTGAAGTAATCTAGTCTACGCAGCGTCCATTTACGGCTCTTACCTCGAAAACACCACAAAATGGGCTTACCGTAGCGAAGTTCTGTTACATCCCACCCCTCAAAAAGAGGAGCCGGCCATTTAGAAAATCTGTCCCGCAGCAACACTCCTCCCCTCCTACTTCGCTGTTTGACTCGACTTTCTGTCGATGTCTAATCGCTATATCGAAGAGAATTATAACTGAATTGTGCGCATCGTAAGGACAGTGTTGTTATGTGAGATGATGAGTAGCAATTATAGAACGATTCACCTCCGCGCAATACCGTATTCGTTGCAACCTTAGGATCGATACATACATATTTCTTTCTGTGAATACCACTTAACACAGGAGAAGAGGTGTGTTGCAAAGTGCCAGTCATCATAATGGAAACATTGTTCCACCAGGAACCATAGTGTGTGTTCTTGGTGTCAAAAGCCACAAAACTGTCCCGTGCAGAGGGCAATCAAACAACCCAACCACTTCTAATATAACAGCTTTTTTTGGCAAAATACGTAGCATATTGGAAGCTGTGAAGTATCATTCGCAGGTATTCCACGGTGAGCCCGATCATAATCTGCAGGCGTGTTTACTAATTCATTCGGTGAATACGGCGCTAAGGTACACCATAATTGATAGTTTGTGGTACATGGAAGCATTGTGGGGCTATAGCTCGGAAAATGACAAAAGGTGTCAGACTATTGTTGCTTGCTGGGGTAGAAGAACTCGCTGAATGCATGCCGTGAATGCGCCAAGTCGAGTGAATGAGAGGCGACTTAACACCAAACGTTCTTAGTCGAGGCAATCGCTACATATTCAGCACTTGAAAACGGCCAGCACCACAGCTGCATCTGGAGATGTATTTCGTTAAAAAATCGCAAGGTTCAGGAGCATAGTTGCAGCAGAAGACGTAAACGTAAAGCCGGTTTCAAAAATGGTACCTTTAAAAGCAAGTGGAGAACATTTTTTCCACATAAAAGGCAAAAAATACTATCCGGAATAAGCTGGAGCCACATCACATAGGGGGATCGAGAGGTGCTGCCAAAATGGCATTTAGCGCTAATACATAGCAGAAATACATAGAGGAGCTCACAGCAGCTAGCGCCAACCGTACCAGTTTTGTTCCCTGGTGAGGAAATCTGGTCGTAACACTAATCCTGTCTGTCCCTCAAATCGACACTGACAGCGTTCCCCCAATTGTGGAAGGGAATTCGAGATTAAAGGGTATCCAATTTATTATCGGGCCCTTGCAGTTGTGTCCTTTACGGAAGCAATTATAACTCATCTTTCCTCGCACCACTTCACAAAGGCCGACTACATGCAAGGTTACAGGCAAGAAGAACGATTAGTGTTGTGTATGACAGCGTCTTAATAGTAGATTATTTGCCACCAGTCGACCTCTTAATATATTACATGCGGGCTGCTGTTCAATAAGAGGCATTGAGCGTGCCGCGCCAATAACTGAAGTACAGTAAGACGAAGAGTATGAGTCAGTTGCAACGAGTGATTTGGTGAGCTTAGTGCTAACGAGATTTGCGAGGCACTTGTATTTTTCTCGGAATCGCTGCCGAAGAGTCAATGAGATGAGGTGGTGGCCCCTTCATAAATTGCCGGTTTCCACACATACACCAATTGGCTGCTAATCCAATAATGCCTTTTGACCACAATCATCTTAGTTGGCTTAGATTGACTGTCACTGTCTCATCTCGGGCCAGAGCACGCCCTCTATCGAATTTCTGGAACATTCCTGTGGTGAACGCAGGGGGACCTAAATTATAAAACCCGCGAGATGCACATGAGGCTGCGTTTCAGTCTATCACAGAAAACGAAAAGCTGGTAGCAAAGGTTTTGAACGGTTCTAACGCGCTCTTATCTGCACAAAATCTTTGTCTGCTGGTATTAATTATCCAATTATCATTATTTGGTGTTATGCAATAAGCCAATTACGCCGAAACAAGTGGTGTTGCGCGTCTACCAGCGCTCTTACTGTTATTGATTCTATCGTAAGCGAATAATTTGATACATTGCAGGTGTGACGGAAAATAACGGAAGCAGAATAAATTTATGAAAAAATGAACCCTGTTCAGGGATTGGGGGCGACCTGAGCAGAGAAATATTTCGTGCGTACGGTGATACAACCCTAAGCTTTGGAATGACACTGTTCCAGGAAATCCTGCACATTAACCCACGGAGCAATCCCTTTGTGCTACCTTTAATGGGTGAGAAGATTCATCCTCGCACATGGCGAGTTCAGCTAATCCCACTGCATTATTTTGCTCACTAATTAAGACCATTACCACATAACACGGTCCACTGAGTCGAGCAACATGTGTGTTGTCTGATGTCCATACCTTTAGCATATTTATCCAGCTATTTTTTACACATCACACGAGAGATCATAAAAAGAATGACACAAGCTGTATTAGTTAGCATTTGTAGCTTCAACATCAACAGATGTAGACTCTTTTAAGGGAACAACTTGCGTTGTAGGCGGAAGAACAAAGGAAAGAGAGTGTGGAACAGATGGAATGGTGGCAGATAACGGTAACCCCATCATAAGGGGCAAAGGTGCTGGAAGGCCACCAAGTTGGCCAACATAGCCAGCCCAGTAAGGATTGGATCGGAGCAAATTTTGGACAGCTGCCAAGTTTCCGGCCTCATTGAGCAGTTCCATACCTGTGGTGGCTTGCCTTTTCCACTTCGTTCTGAAAGCAACTGTTGCCAGCTTGGTGTTTCAATAGGATCAAAGTGCATTTTGCTGCTTCATAGATAAAGAATAAGCATTCACTGCTCCGCTTTGCTTCCAGAGACTTTGGTTTTGCAACTTTTCGAAAGGTGAGCGAAAGAGCACTGAGAGAGTGGCGCATTACGCACTAAAAGCGGCGCTGTTCAAGCGACTTGAAAGATCTCGATTGCTGCGCTCGTACTGTAGCCACCAGATGGCGGCGCATCACCTAAAACAACACGCGATACTTTGTGCTAATAATAGGCGCAGGAATAATAGAACGCGACCCGCTAATTTAATCATCTATATTAGAGCGACAAGGCCGCAGAATGCGTTTTGATGTCGTTTGAGAATAATACTTGAGATCCAATGGACCACATTGGGGCGAACATAAGACGGCATTTTCAGCCAGCATCGCACTGCGAAATTCTCACGGTATAATGAAAGAGATGCTAGCACACGTGAACAAAAGGAGAAGAGAGAATGATGTGAGGAAGACGAAGGTGAACGAATGAAAATCGCGACGAACCTTCGATTTTGGTACCATGTCTTCACTTGCGTGTCGGTAAGTCCCATGCGTTGTGCGAGATCCATACGATCCTGGACGCTCAGATACTTTTGCTTTTCGAAAGTAGACTCGAGTTCTTGCAGCTGCTTGTCAGTGAAAATGGTCCTGGCTTTCCGTGCTTTCTTTGACCCGAGAGGACTCGTATCGTTGGGACTACTTCGGAGCTGCGAGCAACCAGACTCTGGGGTTTCGGGCCGTGACGTTGGAGAATGCTCTGAAAGTCGCAATTTATAAGTACCGCATACATAGTAGTGTAGTGTGTATAGTATGTGGTGCAAACGTGGCATTTTATATGTAGGTTACTATTCTGACCGTTCTGAATCTCAAGCGACACATTTGACAGATCTGCTAAAGTTTCTACACGTGGCCCCAACCAAACGGTGCATCACTAGCATTGCCATTTAACCCGTAAATACTATCATTTTCCACTCGAATTCTTGCAAATTGCTCAAAATCGCCCCGTTTGTATTGTACGTAACATGGCTGGATGAGTTCCGAGATTGACAGGTGGCACGGTCTGGTTCACCGAGCGAGGGGTCCGTCGCATGTATTATAGCAACTAGGTGAATCGGAAGTTTTGTTAAGGCTAAAGATAGAACGAAAAAGCTAGGAAATAGGTATGGCTACTGAGTACCTTTCTCAGCGCTTTGCTCTTCCTTGTCGTTTGAGGATTCAAGCAGATCCGAGATTCGAAATGAGTGTGTGATTTTGCCTCCGCCAGAATTTTGTGATGGCTGCTGACTAAGAATTGAAGTAGTAGCGGAATCAAGGCAGAACGTGGGCATCAGGAACTGACGTGGGTCTAGCATACTCATTGCTACCGTAGAGTAATAGAGGTCGATAGCGACTAAACAGGCTGCGAATGCGATGATTGGCTTGACGACCCATAGAGGGCGGGACGGCGCGAACCCGCCCACGGAACGCGAGTGCGAAAGCAGATGAACGGAGCTCGTGAAACGCTGGCAGCAATCACCAACAATAGCACAATGCATGCTGGCATAGCTTACATAATTTGCCTTTGATTACTCTCTAGTTCATCGGCTAAAAACCAACGCTAAGAACTGCAGAAGACACCTACAGAACTCGCCATAGTATTGAAGCTGTGAAGTGGATGGCAACTGCTTGAACACGTGTTCTGACTGGGCTGCGCCGGCTACCGAATTTATCAGCTAGCGTTTCCCTCCTGGGAAATCTGGACCAGGATTTCTTCAAGATTGGATCCCCACCTATGGATGATTAGCTATGTAGGTACTAAGCTTTGCTAACCTCAAATGAGTGTTCTTCTTCTCCGGCATCGCGTTAGTTGCCAATTCAAGGAACTCGATCTGGCTGCCTGCTTCCTCATCTCATCCCCGATACGGGTGCAATTCTGCAATTTTGTTGCAAAATTTGCCTTCATCACGTCCGTCGCATCCATAGCAAAATCCCATGGAATTTAGCTTGCGCCATTGCTTTTAAACAATCTTCTAGAGTCCAGTATATGGACCTGGCTCAATGAGAGGTAGTCTGCTATGGACTTTCACTTATACTTGGGCTATACCGTACTTGTCCCGACCGTAGGTAAACGTGAACCAGTTTTTTAACAGTTTTTTTAAAAATAAACCTGCACAGTGTGAAGACAAGAAAATAGGAAGTTTACAATTTTTTAAAGCCAACATCCTTACTGCAGTTTTCGGTGATGAAAATGAGCCTTATTTCTACCGTATTTCGTTGTCCTTGCTTTTGACCGCATGAGTAGATGTTTGCAGGCAAAAATTTTGCTGCTGTTGCTTTTCTAAGTTAGAATTGCTCACAAAGAAAGAAATTTACTAGTAAAAGAACATTTGTTCGAACAGTAGCTCAGCGCAATTCGTTAAGAGTGCCTGCTTGTTCACACTCTTAGTAAGTGTTAAACAATGGGCTAATTAAAACGAAAGTGTGACAACGACAACGACCATGAGAAATGTGCTAGGCTATGCTCTGCCCTCGACCGGAAGTGTGAGAGCTGACGGTGAGAAACTGCAATTACCTTGTGGCTATTGGAACACCAGTGGCCAAACCAGCTGAGCTGCATGTCTATTGAAGGCAGCACTCTGGGAAATTGAACGTGAGTAAGGTTTTGAGCGGTTTGTGAGTATGCAGATGATCCTGGGAGTTTGCAAATGATTCAAGTGCTACAGCACTCGCTATACTGAACACCCTAACCGTTTCTGGACACAAGTCCAACTGCGATCTGGCTACCAGCTTTTTGGACGAGTTGTTCCGCCAGACAGTTGCTGACAGCTGATTCGATTCACTACCATTCCCCCGTTTTTTGTGAAGAAATCTACCCTCCATCTCTTTTCTTTCGTTTTATTTGTTATTGTTGAAGTGTTTTCTTTTTAGCTCAAGCTTTGTTAAGCGCAACACCTACCTAAGAAAATCGCCTTCTATCTCCTGAAGAAGCGGTGAATTGTCACCTAAACTCCTGCTTTTTGGATCGCCAATACGTGCAGTAGCCTTTAAATGGCTGAAAAATACGGCAAATAACCAATTGCGCCAACAAAACAACTGACAAACAGGGAAGCGTTATCGACTTTTTGTACCCGTCAACACCCCAGGACCGTCGGAACTCATCCCTGCCTAGTCGCAATTGCTTCGATTCGATCACTAAAAGCTATACGTTTTGAGTTTTTTGGCATATTTTAGTTCGCTATCAGCGCTTGCTAGGCTTGGCCACCGAAAACACAGGTTTAGACGGGGTCTATCGGATGAAAATTCCGTTGATGCTTGCTTTAATTTCGAAGCATCGACAAGAAGAAGTTGCTAGCATTTTAAGCCCATAATATGATTCTATTCCTCACAACACCTTCATTGTTCTGTTGAGAAACATAAGAAATGAAAACCGGCATCCTATTGGTGACGATTACTCCATGGCCACTGAGCGCAATTACGCTGTGCATGAGTGAAGTGAATAGGATGGATGTCATACAAAATGGGGACGCGCCGTAGAGTTCATTAAACGAAGGCCAATGAGTACCGGAAGGATGGTAAAAACGCAAGTAGAGCATGTAATCTGCATGAACACACAAAAACTGCGCACGTACTGTATGCTTTCTGTTTTGCTTTTGTCTCGAACACAATGGCACTTGCTGCTAACGCTCTAAACCCCAAAGAAAATCGTACGACGTTCTCGACGGGAATAGTGACGCTCATCTGGAGGTTTCATTCCGCTTAGCAAGAAAAAAGTGGTGAGAGGAGAGATATCGTACATGTATTAATATTCCTTTCAGTGCGGCAAATCAAAGGGAACAGAAACGAAGAAAAAACAAAGAGCTAAAAAGTATTGTGCTCTTTACTGGAACAAAGGAGTGAAGCAAATGCTTGGATCTACACCTCAACTGTGACTGCAGATCCCTAATATGAACGATGAGCAGCCAAGGTTTAGCTTACTATCCCAACTTGAAGTGGGCCCTCGAAACTGGCCAAAAAAAATTCACTCACTCTCTAGTTGCGTTTTCGGGCACTTACCATCCCAACGCGTACCGTCAAGCCGTTTTGCGCCTTTGAACTTGGAAACAAACAACTAAACACGCTTCGAAAGTGCCCCAACTCACTTTAGCATCTTAATAATTACTTTGGATTAAAGTTGAATTATCATTCCTGGGAAAAGATTCGGAATAACCACTTCTTATACACTGTCTTTCCTACCGGGGCCTGACGCGCGAGGGTGGTGAGTGTCCCATAATCCTGTGGCTGTCTTCAGCAGGAGCACATTATCTTGGAAAAGGTTGTAATTTCGAAAGCTTACTAGTTCCTTTCAAACAGTCAAGATTCTCTTGTTGCGGTGGATACGTTGTGTATCTCTATCACATGAATGAGCTGATTCTCAGGAATATCGTCAAACAGTTTGTAGTACAATGCCTGGGCTTGACACGTTTATTCACAGAAGACAGTGTGCTGCTGGCGTCTCTTCATACGACCCTGTAGGATGGAAAACAGACATTTTTGTTAAGTGGCAATTCTTCACATAGAAGCTCTAATTCAGAAGAACTTTTTTCTTCATTTTCGCTCTTTAAAGACTGTCAGTGCTAGCACAAAACCGACATAACATTGTTTTATTTAGAGCAATTACAAACTATTACATTACACCTAGGAGCGAATGAAAATCAAATAACTCAATTTATTTAATTATTCATTCAGGACTTGATCCGAAGAATTCAAATATTCAAAAAAGAGATAGTCCTGAATGCCTGCTTACCATTCCTGAAGGACTGCGTCGCTCATTCTTTTTCAAACATTCCAACTATAAGACTTCCTCGAAATTGAATTTTCGGAATTAAGATCGATAGGTATTTAGTTCATCATTCGATCCTAACTTTAAAAACTATAGGTTACGTTTGGATATCACCCATCTGCTATTATCCTCGAAAATTTCCGCGACACCTGCCTCACCAACTCGTTGTCACAATAGTGGTCGACTTGCATTAATCTTTAGGTATTCGTACTGTAAGATATTTGATGAAGAGCTCATCCAATTCAATAGCGAGTCGAAAAGCCAATTTCTTTCTTTCCGGTTGCTTATGAACCGAGATAAAATGAGGAGTTGTGATCGAGTGAATGCTCTGGTTAGCTACTCCACGTGGTAATGAGGCCCGAGAGTGGATTTCTCCACTAATCCGTTTCACAACTTCTTGGCTATGTAGGAAGGAGACAGTGTTTAATGAGATAAATTACGAGGGTTTTGATTGTTAGTGGAGTGGATGTTGCGCAACAGAAGGCGAGGCAATGCCCATGTTGTCGTTTGAAGTTACCGAAGGCGCATCGACCAGGTGAGTGGTGCTTGACGGCATCGCAACAATGATGCTATTGTGTCGCAGATAACCTCATCATTTAGCTTCCTGACTGTTCTGACTGACTATGACCCGCTTCCCGAGATAATGAGTTTCCTACAATGTTCGAACATGTACAGTTGCGGACAAAAGTAATGCAACAAACAGCTTTCGGTACAGATCTTCCTTCAGAGTAGGGATGGCTAATCCAAAATTTTTATGTGGTTTGCAACTACACATAGGGCACTGGGAAATGTAATGGTGGCTCCACTTCTTATGGCGAACTTTTAAGAAAATCCTTTTACCAAATGAGGTCACAGTTTGAAAATTAAAGTTATTCACAAACACCCGAACAGGACAGTTCACAGGTGAACTCTTGGCATGTATTGAATCTGTCACAGTAAATCGATGTGGTTTTGATGGAATTCACATGTTTCACCCCTGTTCATAGAGATTTGCTCGGGTTATAAGGAATCAGTCTGTCAGTAACCAATTTCAGAATTTCTTCGGGATCAACTCACTCTCCCACCCCTGCTCCAGGGAGGAAACCTCAGTGTAATGATCTTGCTCTGCTTGAAGTTCTTCACTTTATTGCAATCCTTAGATCTCTCTAACAGTACAAATATTCCATTTATTTTGGTGTGAGCCAGAACTGCACATCGTGAAAGAGGTTTAAATTTTTGTTTCCCTCAGAGGGGTAGGTATGTATAATAGCTTTTATAAAGGGATTACGGTGAATACAGAAGTATCACATTCTCTTTAATATCATCCACACTTGGCAACCCTTACTGCCTTAAATCCCAAGGGATAGAAGGAGTGAAAACGGAATGGATGCAGTTAATAACATGTATCTTTGAGTCGTCCTGCGTCTCACTCAAGATTCTGGGCTTCGTTTCAAGCCCGCGCTACAAGAACGTTTCGTTTAGGCCTTTCTATCAAATTGGAGCACGATCAGCCGCTATGCAAAATCGGACCATTGCACTCCACCGCTTTGGTGTCCTGTAAAGTTCATTGCAGCTCAGCGTGACTTTTTTCATTCCCTTCAATTCAAGAGAATAAAGCATCCCACTGCCTGCGCGGACATCGTGGGGAACCTGGGGATTTTTTTATCTACTTTTATTTCCAATGAAGTCTTGTTTTTTCATGCAAGACAAAGATCAAAACTTTCATTATGTGCACTACCGATTCTCACCACACTAACTGGAATATCTGTTCTGTTGAAGAGATTTAATGAATTCAATAAAGATGCGATTCCTACCTCAGAACATGGGTGGGAGAGTGAGCTAGGTCGAAAGAAATCCTGACTACTTACTGACGAACTGATTGCCTGTAACTCTGGCAAATGGAAGATGGCCATTAACACTAAGGAGACCTGTTTTTTGCTAGAACTATCTCAGGTTTACCGTGAAAAACTCGACACAGGCCAACAATTCACCCGTGAACTCTTCCATGCAAGCGTATGTTTGTGTATCTTTATTTCCCATATTTCGACTTTACTGGATAAGAAATTTTCATGAGGAGATTACTCCAAGAAATTGAGCGACGTTTAAGTGCACCAGTATCACATGTGTAGCTGCACTATGTATAAATAGGCCATCTCTCCACTGAAGGAAGTTATGAGCCAAAGACTAATTGTTGCAATACCTTTATCGGCAGGTGCACATAGCGGAGGTCCACTACCTTTTTTGCTGCCACACGGCCGCTACCGTCATCTTCACAGGCGTGAAAAGAGTAACATTGTCACCATGACTCATTACTAATTGAGCATTATGAAAATTGCACTTCCGAATTTACTAAAATTCCGAATTTTCAACTTATCCGAAATCATAGACTCATATTCCTATCCGAAGTTTTGATGTCTTCTTGTTTCTATCATACAGTCCTTGCCGAAAAGATAGACGGATTGCACGTGCAGTTTTACACCGCCGCGGCAGTGGAATCGCGGCTTCGCGTCCATCGCTGAGCATCATGACATGGAATCCGTCTGTTTCTGTAGTTATGGAATCCGTCTATCTTTTTGAGAACAACTGAAACTTCATCCAACAATATTCTTGATTATTAATAGTGCTCACTGTAAGCAGTGATCGTGCACTGTTTAATGGATACATCATTGATCTCATTCCTCTAGAACTTGGGTTTCTGTGAGTCGAAGAAGCGAAAGGCCCCTAAGCTTTACACCATTTATTTTGAAAAATTCTTCCTTTGGCAAGTAAGTCTCAGGGAGGCGGAACAAATCATAAGCAGAGAAAGCAAGGTCAGTGGATTGGGAAATGCAGGGAACAGTGTATCAACCCAGCTTCGCTTTTCTATACAAAGCTTCGTTATCGAGAAGAGGGGTGAAACTTGGGTGGAAAATGTGTAGAACAGTATAGGATTTTCCACGTCTTCCGTTTTTCTTTGGAAGTTTTCGCCACCTTCCAAGCTTGGCTTATTTATTAGGTTGGTGCGAAATTAATTGCCGAAACGAACACACCAGTTCAAAATGTTATAACTTGGCTTACTCACAACATTCTCTACCAATTTAATGCCCATTTAATTTGCTAAATCTTTTCTAACAATGGTGTAAGAATAATATGCCACTACAACGAAAACTGGGATCGTAAATATCGAAAAGCTTTTGGAAGGCGATTTCGGCACACTGTAGATCAGCGGTCTGCTGCTGTCGTAGATTTGCATTTGGGAATAGGGAAAAGTGGTATTCAGTAAGGGAAAGGTCTGAAGAATGAGGACAGTGAATGAGAACCTCGATACCATACTGCGCCATTTTTTGCTGGGTGAGTTTTTAAGTGAGAGGCTTAGTGCTACCATGGAGCAGGGGAAAACCTGATTCAGTTCACCACTGTCAATCACATCTACAGCAGATTTTCGGACATCAGCTTGAAATTGCAATCCTAGGTCTCTGCTGTCAACGTTTGACTAGGTTAGGAAAGGCTGCAGTGGATCACACCCTTGCAGCACCGCCAAATTCCTGATACAACCTCGCTAGAGAGAAGATCTGGTTTAGGAGAACTTAGAAGTGGGGAACTCGTCTCTACCCATACCCATTCGCATTTCTTGTCATCGCACAGAAATCGAGCTTTATCCACAGTAATTGCTTGGTCCAGAAATCAGTCATTTTGAAACGAAAAATTTAATTAGAAAAGATGTCACATAAGGCAAGGCACTGTTCATCAGTCAGATCAAGTGGTGTTCGGGTCCGTACCTTTCTTACCATGTTGACTGAAGTCAGATGTTTTGAAACTGTGGTATAGTGAGCGTCCATCCTTGCTCTCATCGTCCGGATGGTAAGATCCAGAAGTTCCACGGCTGTCCTCAACGCCTGATCATCAAGCGACATCCCGCGACCACGACCATGGACACATTTGAGTTTAAAATCGTAGAAAGAAAACGTCGTGAACCCCTAGCTCACGATTTACTGGAAATGCGATTCTAAGTCAAAACAAATGCAAGAATACCAGGCACCTTCGATTCAGAACGGTCGAGTTTGAAGTCATTAAGTGCGATCACCCGAGAATCGTATGAGCTCATCATTTGTTCGCGACTCCACAAAAATGTACAAAAAAGAGCTAGCCGGAATTTTCAAGCTGCTTCTAAAAGAGAAAGAAAATTCCTTCCAGAGGTCCACACAAGTTTGGTTGAAATTGTTCAGATTCCACAGAAGAGAAGAGTTTATTTGTGCATACCCCAAAACGGCAATTAATTTCGCACCAAGCTAATAGATGGTAGCCGTGACAAATTGCAGCATCCCTCCAGCCTTGTGACGTTTGGTCATCCAAGGCGTGGTTGCTCCTAAAAGCTCATATCTCCGGACTCGAAGCGCGAGATCAGCGGGGTTCTGCGGAATACCTCACGAGGGTGCTCCACAGCAGCTAAACTTAGGAAGTTTAAAAAAAAGTTTCTTCACTAGTTTAAAGGATGGCTGGAGCAGTGCCTCGGCTGGCCTTGTATACCCCTCGAGTGATAACATTAGAATTATTCTCCAATACCGTGTAGGTCGAACTCTTCATGCCATCGGATTTTTCAATAAAAACAATTTTTGAGAGGTTTCAGACAAGATGTTTCCGCAAGCCTAATATAGTGGCATTTGATCCTGGGTATGGCGACGATGAGCCTATTCCACGGCACATATTCCATACCCCTTATCTTGCAAGAAACTCAAGCAGCTCTCCTTCTTGAAGGTCTCTGAATCTTCGAAAACTACCTTTCGTTGAAACGTTGCACAAAGAAGTTGCTCGATGTACTGATCACGAAAACCACTCATTTTGTACCATAATACAATTCCCAGATGGGTACGGTAGGTATGCCATAGTTGCGGCGCTTCACAGAAAATTCTGGGACCTTCTCGACACTTTTATCAGTCTTCGTACACTAATCCCACATCATCCGTGCGAGAATGGAGGTATGGTACAAAATAAATGCAATATTCATGATCAGAATGTCGAGGAACTTCTTCATCTGACGTATTCACAGGAAAAAAATTAGGGCTTTTGTTGGTGTGAGGGGGATTAGTGCTGAAGATAGAACAGTAGTGCTGAACATCGAAGATCCAACCACCTGATTCGCTTATATGAAGGCGGCTGCTGAGTAAGGCGCTCCTCTCCTGCAGCCTTTCAACCTCCGCCTCATGCGTATAACGTATTGCATTTCTGTAGGCTTGGAATTGTCGCTTTACCGCAAAAAAAAACCTGCCTAGAAAATTCGCTGATACGTATTAGAGTTTCAGGAACTGTGATCATACTGAAAAAAAAACCAGGGTATTTGAGAAAACTGAAACTGCCGCTGGAGGATTGCACGACTTTTGTAATTCGCCAACGGAAATAACGTAAGTACGTAAGTGTAGTCGATGTAGTAGCCCTCAAAGATTGTGAAGAATATGCAGAAAATTTTTGTGTAGAGGTCACAATCAGAAAATCATCTGTACTCAACACCATCTCGAAAGAACAAGAGGACCGCAGTTTTTATGTGGTCATGTTTGACCAAAAAATTTTTTTCGAGGAGAAATGACCCATGGAGCTGGGTAAAGCAACAGCTATAAGACAACAGACTACAGCTTATAATATCTACTTAGCGGTTTACCAGCAAGCTTTCGAGAACAATTCTTGGTCGACCATTGCAATTTGGAGTGGGAGGTCTAAATTGGGGTGGGCGCTGAAGTTTCAACGCCTTCTTGAACATGTTGCCACGCTCCTGTTGCTAAACATTCGAAAGGAATTGAAACGACGATTTACGGCAAGTTTTTTTTGATACACGATTCATCAGACATTCCTCTATGGTTGACCTTGTGTAGAAATTTATAAGAATATCGGCCAAAATTTGAGAATTTCCATTCCCGCGTTTAAAATAGTTAAAGAAGGTAAACCTGCAAGATTATATAAAGAATGGAGAGAATCTGGGCAAATCCACAAGCACGACAACCGATTACTCGGGAGTCGCCTGGACTGGGTATCTGAACCCGCTCTGTCCTTCCTATCTGGAGTCAGAAGTCGTGCTTGTGACTAATAGCCCAGGACTAGTGCTGCGACTTTTTTGGGCAAGTGAGAGCAATGTATAGTGGTGGCCACAAATTTAGCACACCCCCGATTTTAGGCTACGGAAGTTTCTGTATATTTCAGCTTCAGAATGAACAATCAAAACCAAGTTCGGGTATGTGTTGAGGGTCTATGGGGGCTTCCTTCCTGTTGCTCACCACGAGCACAGAGTGAGTTGGAACTGGATTCAAAAATAAAACTTCAATTTCGTCGATTTTCTCGAACTAGATATAAAAGTTTTGTATCAACCTATGGAGAGAAGCGAAGTGGTGATTGAGAATAAGCAGTTTTTTCCTCAACATTCTGCTACGAATGCTATAAGCATGCGCTCCATACCAGGTGGAGCCAGGGACAGAAACAGATTGTCAAATTGGTCGAAAATTTCATTTTATTAAATTTTGAGAATAATGCAAGCATCAAATTTTTCTGGTGATTACCTGAATGCCTGTTAGTAGCACAACTTGGAGAAAAATCTACAGCCGAATTGCATGCCTTCTGCTTACAATCACCATGAATGCTTTTTTTTGCAATTTTTTAGCTCTGTTGACTATCTTTGTTCTTTCCCGAGGTTGCCAACCTTGGTAACTGTGCATCGAAGCTACGTCTAAAATACATATAATCCCATTTTTCCACAATCCGATATACTGATATGAGAGAGAAACGAAATCCCCAAAAGCATAGCATTTTGAGCTCTTAACGTGCACAGAATGAGCGCAATTCTGCTCAGAAACATTTTCTTGAGGAATGGAGTAGAATTAGGAATGGGAACACTATGCCTAATCATATCCTCAAATGTTGCCCTAATAGCTCATTCCAAGCTCGAAATATGGATTTTATATTTTCATCAGTTGATCGCCCAAAATTGACAGCTTGCCAAATATCTGGCCGCCACTGTATGTTTCGAAGTGTCACGAAAAGCAGCTAAGAATGAATCGCATAGCAAGAACCCTAGAAGTAACGAAGAAAATGCTTCAAAATCTGCTCATTTGCGTACCCCCAGCAGCGAAGACCTTACCTCAGGGCCCTTGCATGAAAAAAATGGGTAGCAAAGTCTTAGCCAAATACACAAAAATTCTTTGAACCGTATTGCTTGCAGCGATACAGGGAAATCTTCGAAATTCAGAATATTGGTAGTGTAGCGCTTACATTTATTCATGACTTCTTACTACATCTTTTGTGCATGCAGCATGGTATAGCTAAATTTGCTCTACCAGCGAGTTACCATATCTGCATGGCATACTAACAAGACTTCATGATGTTAAAAAAGCGCTATTTCTTTTACACCAAATTAGTAGCCTTATGACGCTGTTTGAATGATTACTTGCTTGTAGTTGGATTGTTTTGGGTACAATGAGGTCCACATGGATAACAAGAGACTTCGTTTGCTCTGTGGCGTCTGCACTGCACAGTGTAGCGCCTAATGTCGCCGTTGCAAATAACAGTGAAAGGAAACGTGGACTCATTACATTGCCTAGAAGAAATCGAGCATACTCTAAAGTTTTTGCCTGTGGTAGACCCGCGGTATGAGGCCAATCCGTGGTGGATTCGCGATGAGTCCGCACATACCCGCGGTGGACCAGCAATAACAGTGCTTTCCGCAGTGAACCCTCGCATGCCGCTCGGTGGATCCGCACTAGAGCTGATTGGAACATCAGCTGTCAATACGTATACCCGAGTGAGTAAGACAGAGGACTTGGAAACATTAGTTCGAGATGGGAGATAGGATCGAATTCAGTGGTGTACAAACGCTTGCAGATTGAATTGTGAATTCCATCATAGATTTACGTTCTCCTCTTTCCGTCAGGCACTCCAACAGGGGCTCATTTTTCTACGAAAGTAATTAGACCCTCGGAAATAGATGTTTCCGCGGTAGATCCGCACTAGGGGTAAGCGGAATTCTGATTTCCGGAACTTTCGATATTCCGAGTTTTCCGAACTTCCCATTTCCGAGTTCCGACTTTCGAAAAGTGGCAAAAAAGCCGGGAGTTCTTGGAAGTCTTGGGTTGATGCAAATTGCGTTTTGTCTCAAGTTTGCAGCTAATTTTGCTCAATTTTCAAGATGTAACCGGCATTGCCTGCACAATACGGTAGTCGCGTAAAGCTTCCTAGGCGTGGACGGTTTCCACACAAGTTCTGCTGCCTTAAATGGGATGTCATACAGGACAGCAACTGTCTTTAACCAAAACATTCTTTGTGGTTTTATTCCCGAAGTTTCTGGAAATGAATTTATGTTGTTCCAGTGACTACGTTTTTGTTGTGGGTTCGATACTACACATCAGTACATATATGCATTTGCAAAATCACATACTCTAAAGTTTTTGCCTATTAGTAGCCTTATGACGCTGTTTGAATGATTACTTGCTTAGAGTTGGATTGTTTTGGGTACAATGAGGTCCACATGGATAACAAGAGACTTCGTTTGCTCTGTGGGGTCTGCACTGCACAGTGTAGCGCCTAATGTCATACATTGCCAAAAATTTAGCTAGGAATAGCAGAGGATCTGCTCAACATTTGGTACTTTCTGAGAGCATCGATGAAAAATTTGAAGTTGTCAGCTCACTCACTTCTGGCATAATGTCAACTAATTAACCAGCATGGGGTCAACCGAAGTCAGCACCAGGGATGTGCGTAATTACGATTTACGATTTACGAATTACGATTTACGCCCATTTTTCGCGAACTTTTTACGATTTACGATTTACGAAAAAAGATTTACGCCCATTTTTCGC
>KN726823.1:0-10059 GCA_000816745.1 Ancylostoma duodenale
GTGTGTGTGTGTGTGTGTGTGTGTGTGTGTGTGTGTGTGTGTGTGTGTGTGTGTGTGTGTGTGTGTGTGTGTGTGTGTGTGTGTGTGTGTGTGTGTGTGTGTGTGTGTGTGTGTGTGTGTGTAACGAAATTTTGTGATTGATCAGTGATGGCGATTACGAGATCATATAAAAGGGGAGAAGAAAGGTATGGTAGGGTTCAAGGAGTGAATTGAAGCTCTGACGGAGAGAAGAGTGCAACGGGTTCACCGCTGTGATAAGGGTGCGCCGGCGCTCAATCTGGGGGACGGGTCCATCGTCATTCAAAAGTGAGGAACACCGCGGTGCGGGTTCGTTTCTGGACTAGGGATGTGTCGATATCCGCTTCAACCTTCCCTCCTACCTCCTACATTTGCCTCAAGCAGCCCGAATGTAATTTATTCTCTTCCACATTCGCCTCTCCAATTCCATTTGTGTCTGAATCAACCACCCTCTTTATTCTGTTTATATACAATTAATATGTATGATACACTACCAACAATTATTAATAGCCCCTGACGCTGTGACGAATGCGAGCGAAGCGAACATCAACACAAGTCTGGAATACCGGCGTTAGCGGGACGGCCAGACTGGTTGATAGATATCCAAGCAGATCCTAATCAGTTGGAGAACCGCAATTATCCCGACAACAATCTCAGATTGAATCACGGGAGAATATATCATTGCATCGGAAGATAGCTTTATATTTAGATGTGTGGTAAAGGATTTTCGAGCAAGGCTAGGATCACAAGAAGACTGATAGTCCAGCGTTGGCCGTGCGGCCAATCTGGTAGAATATGCGCAACTCCGCAACTCATAAGAAGAATTTCGTATTTGAGCTAAATTGATGGTGAGTTGTGCTTCTTCATTAAATGATCGAGGGATTTCGCAAGTGTAAGGCTCTTTCACATACCTCAAATTGCTGCCCCAACCCACTTTTTAGCGTTCCGAAGGGGCGCTAGTTTGGACAAATCGTCACTCTGACCCACAGCGGACCGAACTAAAGAGCATTGGTTATTCGTGTGGAAGAAGGCGACAAGTCACTGATTAAGAAAAGATTATCTCTTGAATTGGGCTGTTGAACCTTTTTCTTGACAAAAATTTTCTTGACAAAAATCAAGAAAACCATTTGCTCCTCAACCGGCCGTTTATGCTCCCTCTACCTAATATGTATGTATGTCTGTTTCTATGAAGCAGCATCGACTATTGTTAAACCGTATTTTCCACTGCAGAAGGCAACATATGGCACGGAATATGTTTTCGTGGTTTTCATCCGTGGCTTTTTCTGCACAGCTAATTTCAAGCACTTGTTCATTGAAACTCACTTGTGAGCGATCAATAGGTGGATGGGTTAAGAAAATTAGAACTCTAATGCCAGAAGATTCTTTTCGCTCTCCGAAAGCTCCTTGAAAGGCCTCACAAAAAGGACCTTATAATAGTACCAAGAATAACCTGAGTGACGAAAGCAAAGACTTGTTGAAGTCGCAGGTTTTTGCAAATAGCTTACCTATAGCGTAAAATTTTCCATATTCAAGTGGAGGGCCACAGCGTTGATCTATCTGGATAATTATGGGGGCATGCCTTCTGATGTGATACATACTCTGCTTCTCCTGAAATGGTGATCGTTGCGTGCCGATGTTAATGCAAAAACATCCATGGGAGGCCGAATTCGTTAGCAATTCAAGAAATACTGTCTAGAATTACGAAGACGGAACTCACGAAGTAAAATTTTTCGTAGTCGATTATGTACTCGTAAAAACGTTGATTCTGGCCTCCTTTCGCTTCGACTTCCAACACTTCATTTTTTGCTGCTACAGAGAACAGAATTTGTGAACAGAAAGTGGGTTCAAATTAACTACCGTGAGTTCTATGATAGCCGCTTAGCTCTTTCCTCATGTAACTGTGAGAACCAGTAGAAGTGATGGTTAATTATTTGAAATCTACAACGCTCTGAAATTTTTTCCTTTAGCCTTGCAGAGGTGGCGAGCAGGTTTGCACCGCGATTATGTGCGGATCTACTGCGGGCTTTTCCATCCGACTAATGTCCACGCTATATCTCTTCAGGATCACTGTTTATCCGCGCCTTTCCTGTTTTTTTATCTGTTGCCCACCGTTTGGATATATCGAGCCACCTCGCATACATATTATGCGCCAAAAGTCTTCAAACAAGCTTAACTGATCTTCACAACAAGAAGAGAAAAAATTGGTAGTTGTTACATGTTAGCAGTTAAGTTGCAAACATAAATAATGATTCGATTCCAAAATTTCTTCCAGTGGTAGCTAGCCATGCTTGAAAAGTAGGGTGGGATTTTAGTCCGGCTACCAAGGTCATTCAGGCTTGGAAAAGGAAGGTGGGACCCGTCTGGCGCGCAATTAATGAAGTCAAATTCATCTCGGGCCTTCTCCAAAGTCCAAAGTTTCGGGGAAAAAAGCTCAATTCCCGTAAGGTACTGAGAAGATCATAGCTCGTAGAATGTACAAAACAGTAAGGAATCCTTCAAGATAGATAAAGAGCCTCGATAGGCGACTGCTTATCTCCAAACTTTGCAATGGAGAAGAATACTCACTTTAGAAGGCAGTTTTGTCATTCAATAAATCCTCAACCAGCCTGTCCGTATCAAGAATGAGCAGATCAAAAAGTGACGAAAAATGGTGATGAAATTGCCTTTGTACAAGCGAAAATAGCTGTTGTAGTACGATTTCCGTGTATGTTCTAGGAATTCTGCACCAGGATGCGGTTATGCCGATGGAGGAGTGGTCCGCTTTTACCCAACTGTGAGGAGCGAGAAGATACTGGTTCACGGATGGAGGAGGGGTCCGCTTTGGCCCAGGTGTGAACAACGTCAAGATACGAATTCACAAATGAAGGTGTCCGCTGTGACCGATGTGTGAAGAGTGCCAGAATGTGGGTCCACATACGTTGGGCCTGCTTTGGCCGAGTGATGTGGAAAACGCCAAGGTGTAGATTCACTGACGTAGAAAGGAGCGCTTGCACCTTGTAATTTGAAAAACGTGCTCGAATACGGGTCTGCAGATTGATAATTGCTCCAGTACAGTCCATTAGCCAGGAAAACGCTAGAATGCGTGTACGCCGATTGAGAATGGTGGGTCTGCTGTGGCGCAGTAGATGGGAAAACTCAACGATATGGGTCCAGCGAAGGATGAAAGATATGTTGGCGCTCTGTACTGTGGGAAACGAGGGAGGGGATCCACCGATAAAGGAGGGGTGCAATGCGGTCCAAGTATGAGAAACGTCAAGATACGGTAACACCGATATGCGCCTGTGCTCAAATGGTAGGAAAACGCGACGGAGAGAAACATGTTCGTAAGTATCCCAAGTGATGAAAGTGATACTAGCCTTGCTCAGGGAGTTCACTTTCTTTCCAAGACTACTGCAGCTCCAATTCGTGCTCATTTTGTTACGGGTATACATCTGCTTCTCACTCTCTTCCGCACAATCAATTGTTTGTCAAGCTACCTGCTCTATTTCCTCTTAGATGTTGAAGCAGATCCTTATCTGTTAGAGTATTCCAACAACAATCTCAAATTGAATTACTTCAAGTTCTTATTTACACTGTGGTTACAGCAAATAGTTGACAGCTACTAGATTTATATAGAGGATATCCTCGCGCAGACTTGAGGATGACTAGTCATGATAGGTCCATGGGTATTTAAGAAGTGCGGTGACAACCAATGAGGGGATGGACCATTGCATCGGAAAGTGGATTGACATAGTGATGTGTGATGAAGAGTGCTCGAGCAAGGAGCGTACAAGAAGTCCGGAGTTGAGCAAGCGGCCATACTGGTAGAATACACGCAACTTATAAGGAGAATTTTGAATTCAAACCCAATTAGTGACTATCATCACACTAAATCATCCCTTTTTGCTTCTATTTCAATTTTTTAAGGATTTTATAGGCGCGAAACTTTTGCACATACCTCAAGTGGCTGCTCCACATCACTTTCTACCGAACCGTAGGGGCGCTAGTCATCTGAAAAATGTGTTTTAGGAAAGCAGCCTTACCAGCATCATATATCGTAAAGAAACCCTAGCAGCACTCTCTCCTCTCAGTCTACACTGACCTTCCATGACAGCCTTGTGCCTACTTTGTGAAGCAGTAACGCATCCTGAGTAGCGTAGTAGTGGATACAACGAGTTTAGATCCAAAGGGCGTAAAGGTATCCATTTCACTTCCGTATTCCCCTCAATTGCTGCTTCATGCGTTCGTTTCTTTGATAGCAATTGCCGAAAGATGGCAGCTACTGGAAGCAGATGCTGTTACGGTTCACTCGACCCATTGCGCTTTCGAACTGCGTTTCTAGCGCATACTTATCACAGTTAGTGTCCACATGTTTACCAATGTTGATTTTCAAAAGGAATGGAGTCGTCTGAGACTACTCCTCTTGCTGCAACTATTTTACAAATACCAAAGTTGTAATACTTTGGTCTTTGAAGGGAAGCATTTATGAACACCCATGATTATTCCTTTCGTTCTACATAGTTTACGTTGAATACCGTGAACGCTGGCTGCAAAATCTTCGTCAAGTCTTCGTCACTTTGTCTAAAATCTTAGTCACTTTGGAATATGAGCGGAAGAAGCAAATCTCCTGAAAACCCTTACTGTTCAAACAGAGGCGTTGATAGAAGAAGTGCTGCACTGTCTCCATGAAATCCATCTCGCGATAGATCTCTCCGATGTGTGGGTAGGAGTGGAATTGGAAGCGTTCATTCGAGGTATAAAAGGCATGTATACGTAGTTCTCCAAATTGCTCCATACGGATTTCTGCGACGCTTACTCTCTTCCATACCGTTATCTCTTACAAGACAGATTATGGCTTCAAATGCTAGGAATGGCCGGAAATAATCATGATACGTCGGCTGGGTATAGCGATATGGAGTGGTGGCAAGCATTGTGGACATCCGTACGGCTCGAGCTACATATGGGGACATAGATTCGAGTGTTTACGTAATCTTTGTTAGGGTTCATGAGGAGAAAAAGATAATTTTTGGAAAGTTTCAGAAGGAGGCTCGCCGAAAGGTTATTCACCAGGGATGGGCGGTTACGCGATTTTCCAAGACCCCGTAACGGTCTGGATAGCGGTGTTCCCAGAAATGACTGGATAATGGTACAGGACACCTTCCGTCGAGACAGCCTAAAAAAGCTGAACAAGAGACTTTTCTTTTCCAGGAACCTAACCTACTTATGATTTTGGCGGAGAAGACGCTAGAATACGTATCACGAACTTTTTTTCTGCACATGGCAAATATCCTTCGAAGAGAAAACTCGAATTAAAACTAAATTTCTCCCTGCCTGGGCCGTTTTCCGTTGCTAAAAATACGGATACCGCTCTAGATAACAGATAGGCCATGACATACGGAACACTGCTAAACGGATAACCGCGTAAGGATAATCCGCTCATCACTGTTAGTCGCTTGTGAGCACAACTGCATTGTCTCTTAGTCGGGTGAATTATGGTTTCCTAAGACAAACTGAGCATGTGACACTCACGGCTAGGATTCACGAACGAATGACCAAGCGAAACCAAACTAGCAAAGCAACTTTCACGTCATGCGTCTCCCAGCATTGCATATTCTGTATAAAAACCAATCACGCTAACCATCTTTCGTTTGCTTGGTTATCGTTCCATGAATCCCAACCAAGAATTCGATTCTTGCGGAAACCTGTGCACCGCAAGAGGTTATGGGTGGACACAGTGTTAGTTTTTTTTTTTTTTTGAATTCAGATCTTCCCAAAAGAAGGTAATTAATGGGGCAGAATGAGGATGACTCCTTTGAATTATATACACAGTCGTGAACATTCATCCCGTTCCATGGACAATCTCATCAATATTTTCTTTCTCGAAGACTTGACCAGTCGTATTGTTCTTGTGAAAAGAAGCGCCTTACCGAAGAGTGCTTCCCTGATATTGTCCTTAGTTATTGTAGAATTTTGCGGACACTGCATAGCGGCTTCGATGACGTAAAGTGGCAAAAGAAAGATAAGAACATTCATCACGGCGCCTCCTCGATGTTTCACTAGAAGAGTTGGATCTGAAACATCTTGACGATCGTGGCTAGTTCGACCAGTCAGAAGAAAAAAGTGTAATTGTTTTCCATACGATCACAAAAACGTATGGTGTTTTGGTGTGAAGTATCTTGTAAATCTCTGGGAGGAATTTTACTAAACAGCATTGTGACTCGTTCAACATCTGAAGAGCGACCTGCTCAAAGGCAGTGTATCACCACTCCTTCGTGTCCGATTTATTAGCAGATTCCGGAACTTTTCGACCCGTTGATTCCAGTGTTGTGCACGAAATGTATCAAAACCACCAAAAACGCCTTTTTGAGGGCCACATTGGTTTGTAGCGCGGACCTGTTCCCCTTAGACCCGACGAGCCTGGCCCTGCTATGCAGCGCAGTTGGCATTAACGATAGGTCACAGCTTAATATCTTAAAAAGTTCCCCACATTGAAGTCGGCGCAGGATGGAATTGACAAGGAAACTCGTACACCCGTGGACCGCTCCGCTCAAGTGGTCCGCGAACTGCACATTCGGACCCTCCGAAAAAGGGCTTCGTCATTTCCACGCGTTTTGACGTGGATGTTTGGAAACAGCGTGACGAGGAGGCCAGGCGCCTGTTGATGAACACTGCCTTTAAGATGAAATTAGAGCAATTTGTCAAACCATAATACTACCTTATATGTATTACTATCCTTAGTTTTGCTCATCCTGTCCGTAGCCCCCATTTCTTCTGGAGTATGTATCGTGCTTGCTACACAGTTGTCTTTTTTATTGGTTCAGTTATAAACGAAGCTTCAAAGTAGTACTCTAGAGATTCATTTCCATAGTTTATGAACACATTTATTGCAAAAGGGTGAACAGAAAAACTTACAAAGTTAAGGTGACTTGGAGACCGCCTAACTTGCTGAAACCGACCTGATGGTCGAATATCATACATTACTTTATAAAGAGGTGATTGCTGTTGTGGATGAATTGCCATGGCCGATCTGCTTTCTCCATATTCAAAAAAGAGTTTCACATTTGGTTTCGTATTTGGACTATATGTCACAGATTCTGCATCTGATAACAGTGATGTTCACAAAATGTTTAGGAATGGTGCTTCTCGAGAAGGAATCTGTAGCGATTTACTCGAACAAATTGTCGTAGCAAACCATGTTGCCTTTGGTTTTTTTTTTTGAATGGTTAGGTAGTTTACATTCTGAAATCATTGAAGCATTCCCAGTGAGTTCAACAAATGACTACAAACAGTCGATTTGAAAAGTGCTGCTGAAGCTCTTGTTTGCCATCCGCAAAAAAAAAAAGTTGCGGATTTCTAATGGAGCCCACTCGATTTTCCTCTAATGGGTTCGCTCTAATCTCACAGCATGTTTATGCTCTATGACACCAAAAAATATTGAACAACCGAAGTGTCGATATATAAACAGTTCTGCATTGTGGGCCACATGGGGGAATATATGTTATTTTTAGTTTCTGTTCTAATCCGAAGGATCTTTGTGGGGTATAGCTGAAACGGAATAGAATTGCTTCAGCAAAGCTCTGCTTCAAAAGTCGACTTTGGCTCATATGATACATTAACTCCAGCAAATTATGCCTTGCTTACTGGGATTCGGATAACTTCCACCCCTTCTTGCGATTCATGTAGGTGCTCACCGCTCCATGCTGATCGACTCTACATTGCTGCTGGAATAATGAATCACTCCATGTACACCGCTGTCCTTTTTTGGATGCTCTGCTGAGTCTGTTCCAAATTTATTCGGAGCCATTTCGGTAATTACTGAAAGTGAGCCGGCCTCGAGATGACACCATGGAAGTCCGCAAAGCCTAGGAGGGAGACTCTTCATATGAAGACCAATCAACCACAAAAATCTGCCAATAAGACCCCCGGGGATCTGCAAGCGAAATCCCAGCATGAATGCCAGCAATGAGCATTTGGCGATTGCTAGTGATCTCATGCCTTTTCTATCAATATGTGAGCTATAGGATTATGAGGACTATTTATGCTCTGCAAATAACGTTATCAGAGCTAGAAAACCGCGTTCTCTCACAAACCGCGGGTCTGTTTATGAAATCTAAGCGGAGGTCCACCTCCGCCTTATTAGTGGGAGCACGTGGTGAGTGTCATTTTGACTACGGATTTAACAGTGGTCTGACCAACTCGAGTCGAACGCTCTGGGTGGCATTTGATGAGATAACTCGTAATTAATATCACTTCGAACCGCTTTCAAGCCACTTACAAAGACGAATAGTTGAAACGTAAGGCTAACGAATCGTGCTAGTATGAGAACCTGTGAAGTTCAGAAGCATAAGTAATATTGCTATATAATGCTCAGGTTCTATGAAGAGAGAACATGAAGGCTACTGTGTGTGTGTGTTTTCCGAACAGAAATCGCAGAGAGACAATCGACCGGGAGCAAACTTTGCCCGCGTTTTTCACGAGTGCGGCGAAGATTTAGGCTATTTTCCGTCAGAAGCAGATTTATTTCACATCGATTTTAATGATTTTTTTTGCCAATTTTTCCCATTTTTCTCGGTGAAGAGTTGCCTGCTGAGGTAGTTCCATACTTTGAACACGAATGTGACAGCAATTTCGTGAGAGAATAACGAGTTCGTTCTATCTCAGCAAATCTATCCCAATGAAGTGGACTACGGATGCAGCTACCCATCAGTTATAAACCGGGAACGATACCAGGGTCAAACGTGATGTTGATAGAAAGTCGACTCCCTTACGACTCCTCCCCCCCCCCCCCTTCTCAGCCGTCAAAAATACGACTCCACCCCCCCCCCTTTCCTGCACAAGTTTCAAATGGGATGAGGAATGAGAACGAAAATGCAGACACTACTCGGCTTCAAATTCATACGTTATAGCAGCAGTAATAGTAGCGACCGCGCACACCGTCAAGGGTTCGATCCCCTCTCCATGTAGAATTTTTCCAAAAAGTTGAAATGTACTCGACTGGCCAATATCGCTCTGAAAGCAGGATTTCAAACTCACTCAAGCCATTTGCATTAAATTCATCATGAAAAATATCGATATAAGTCATCTACATAGTCAAGAGTTCGATCTTCTCTGAGGCTAAAATTTTTGCACGACGTGAAATAACGTGCACTCATAGTGAGCTCGAGATAATCGAGCCTAGTGCACGAAAGGCATTGAATCAGATTGCAGGACTGAGCAGGACTAGCAGCACGAGCGTGCAAAAATGTCCACCTAAAATTTTGACCTGCTCAGAGGTATGCCTGTAGATGGACACGGATAGCAGGACACCCACCCATAAGAGGTGCACATTTTTAGCTCTGAATAGTTGAGGGTTTGCCTTTCAGGCTGTCTAGCTCCTTTTTCCGCAGCTGCCTCCACCGCGATTCAACTCCGTCGATGAAAACATGTATAAAGGCCATTTTTATCGGCGGAACCTCATCACCGTAATTCTCGTGTTGAATCTTTTCTATTGAACCTGGAGATCTGAAATTTGAAGGTAATACAGAGTTGGGTACCCTCCATAGAATGGCTTTTTATCGGACTGCAGGACTGGGCAGGACTGGCAGTACGAACGTGCAAAAATTTTCACCAAGAATTTTGGCTTGCTCGGAGGCATGGTTGTAGTTGCACATGAATAGCGGGGGATGTGGCCAGTGGAGCTGCCCATTTTTTCTCAGATTTGATTTTTCTCCGAAGGTTGTGCTACCAAGCAGTGTGGTTCACTTTTCCGCAGTTGTCATCCTTCCTGCTTCGATCTAATCAATAAGAACAAGTAAAAAAGGCCATTTTTATCGACTAAACATCACTTCCGTAATTCCTAAGCTGAATCTTTCCTATCATTGCGGGAGAGATGAAACTTGGACGCAAAGCACATCTGAGTAGGGTCCATAAAGGGGTTTCTTCAGGCCTCAAGGGATTAGCAGGACTGGCAGTTCGTATGAACAAAAATGACTGTCCAAAATTCAGCCTCGTTCTCGCACTACTGCTGAAAGAAATACACGAATTCTCTCTCCATCACAACCACGATCCCCCTTTACGACCCCC
>KN726824.1:11097-21571 GCA_000816745.1 Ancylostoma duodenale
GAAGAAAAACTGCGTGATTGGATGTACAGTGTATACAAGGAGAAGGACGAAATGCTAGGTAAGCTGTTCCTGAACAAGATGCTCATTTCAAATAAAGCTGGAACAACGTTCGTTATCACGAAACTGTTCATGGCGAATTCATCAAACGAGCAGGAATAGTGAATGACATGGTACGATTCGAAGGATAAAACAATTTATGGCTCGTGGTAGACGCACTGTACCAATCTGGTAAAGTTTTCTTATGCGTTAACGAACCGGCACACAATTGTTTTTTTTTTCAGTAAAAGTCACTCATATCTCGAAGTTATAGAATAAAATAGCTGATGCTCGTAGTTTATTCTCAAAAGTTGCTCAGGAACGAAAAAAAGATCGGTCAGCGCTGCGTGAGGGCGTTTTGTGGCTATTGGCTTATCAGCCGCTATATTACGGCGATGGTTTCGCAAGTGTGACCTTTGTCCCGGTTGTGAGAGGCCAGCAGCGTTGAAATGCTCAAGTAGTTTTACTAGACGTCGCCGTCAGCCGCTTTTGCGCTGAACAGTAAAAATGAACGTTGAGTGGTTGTGTAACTAGAAGGATTGCTATTTGACTGTCAGTTTTGCTAAACATCATAGTGTGCAGTTTTTATTGCGACTTTCTTGGCATTGCTAGCAAAGGAAGGAGGCTAGGTGGCCGCATTCTCCCGTAATGGAATGTATTCTGCCCTATGCAGTTTGCTACTCGGATATCGAGTCCATTCTCCGAATTCCCTGTCTGTTTTTTCAATGGTCAGTTATGCCCTTGTTAGCACAGGCGCTTATCGTTAGGCAATGGTGCTCATGTTCAAAGTTGTTTATGGCGTAGTCCTAGGCTCATCGTTCTACCAGGCAGGCACTTGCTGGCAAGGACCTTGCCGGATCCTCTCAAATCATAAGAGCTTGATTTTTCTAGGATGAGCAAAGCGAGCAATCCCGAAATATCTTCGCTGTGGACGTCGATGCACGAAAACACTAGGAGTACTCCAAATTTCTTGGAAAACTTAATTATGTATTAAACAAATGACGTGACAAGGGACTTCTCAAGAGGAAATGAGCGATACTAAAAAAGAAAATTTAAAAGGTCAACAAGGATGCGAACCAGCGAGCGTTCTCCTTTGCAACAACAAATCTGTAACTACCCTACATACTTTCTAATCACTACCACCAGCATTGCCCTGTTTAAGCATCACTGCTAAAACTCTTATGTAGAAACACTCGAAGAGTAACTTCGAATTGGAGATCAGCCTAGCAAACTGTTTGGAGCAGCATACATTCTCTTACCTGGTATCTATCTTTTGTAAGAAAGCTTGGAAGCAAAGAATCACTGAGGCGTTTGGCAGGAGGGATTTTTAAATTTCATCGCCTTTCCTAGATTAAACCTTG
Organism: Ancylostoma duodenale; assembly: GCA_000816745.1. NCBI lineage: Eukaryota > Metazoa > Nematoda > Chromadorea > Rhabditida > Ancylostomatidae > Ancylostoma > Ancylostoma duodenale. The sequence goes on from KN726824.1 coordinate 12,495, forward strand.
TAGGGTACGTCTGGCTTGCTGGCAAGCAGCATCAATTTTGCATACTAGTCTGTTTCGAAATAACACTGAACATCAGTTGAGATATTCTTCCCATGTTAATAGCCGCCTGCTCAGTAGGCCACTTGCACTATTATTTGCAATCAGATGAGAGATTTTCTAAGTTACATTTGATTCGCCGACAGGTGTGCTGGTGATGTGTGTACTTTGGTGTCGATACAGCACCCTTTACTCTTCTTTTGTTTGTTTGTTGAATATCCATCCCTCGATCCCTTCAGGATGGGAACTGCAAATGATGGCTGGGGATGAGCTGGCACTGAAAAGGATGTCGACTGTCAAAATGACAAGCGTCTCATTCAAGATAACCTACAATATCTCAAAAATTCTCACAGTAACTTATAAACGTTTGTTAAACGGTGATGCTGTGCGGCTCCATTTTCCAGCAGTACAGTAGCGATTTACCTACACTAATTTAGAAACCAACGCTCGGAAACCAATAAAAAGGAGGTCCCTACCTTCACCTCGTTATCTCCTGGACCACCACTTGTTTCACCAGCCACGGGATATCAATCGTGAACTATATATGCTGACAAAGAAGTCGTTGTTTACAGCTCGATACTACGAAACTGGCCAATTTAAAGAGGGAGAACGTGGCACGCGTGTGGTCTTTTCGTGGGCGAAAATAATCGGTCAGTACGTGTTTTGGTTCGGTTCGTTCTACGCTCAGTACCAGGTCAGTGGGTTCAGTTTTTGCCGAGTTGGATTTTTCTTGTATTTTATATGCGGTTCTATCTCATCCATGTCTAAATCCTTCTTTTTTAGATTTATTCATGGATTTGCAAACAGGTGTTTCTGATATTGGCGTCACCATTCATGTGAAGTTTTCCAGAACTTCTAGTTAGTTAACTACTTTTTCCTTTGTTTCATGTGTATGGGCCAATGATCCGAGCTTCCCCGTGTAATAAGTGTTCCCCACCCATCGTCATCCTTGAAACCTAACGCCCCATTGTAAACCTGCTTCAAGCGGGTGAACTTTTTTTTGACCAACTTACCATCCCTAAATGTAAATCGTCAAACTAAGCTCTGACCATGAACCACAGAGTTGTAGTTCTCCGTTGTATCAGTGTTCTTGATGAATCTGCTGCTACCCAAATTGATAACCTCTTCTTGTGGCTTTAGGATTTGTCTTCATTTTAATCTGTTTTTGTTTGTTTGTTGCAATGCTTGTTTATGGAATTATGGAATTTTTTTCGTCTAATCTAATCTTTATTAGAGGATAGGGAACGTGAACATAGTCCTCGCAGCATAATGTCATCTCTGTGCTCGTTTTTTTCTTTCTTCCAATGCATGTGTGACACAGAATATCGGTGATTTTCATTAACAATAAATAGTTCCATAAAATCGTGTGAAATAGCCGTGTGGCTCAACTGTTTTGATACATTGATTGTCGCAGCATTTGAATATGAATACAAGAACGTAAGACTTGGTCTTGTCAGCGACTACCATCTACAAAACAACTATCGAAATCACAAGAGAATTTGTACCGTGTGAAAAGCAACGATTTTAATTAATAAATGAGTGTAACTGTTGGGGCTGGATTGGATTGCAGTGGAATGAGACCAAACTAGCAATGTAGAGGACAAAAACGCTACAATTCCACAGCAAAACCGCCAACATACCAAGATAAATCCACAAAATGGGGCTACTTCATTAACCAGTTATAGTACAGTGCCGTAGATCCGCCTCGTCCTCAAGGTGCACCGCCTGAGATCACACGTGGCGTCCTGCTGGCGATCGATACTCAGCCGATTGGCTGCGGGAACGCTGCCAGCAGGACCCCACGTGTGATCTCAGGCGGTGCATCTTGAGGACGAGGCGGATCTACGGCACTGTACCACTTTCAGATTCCTATAATATTGAACAAAGATTTAACAGTGCTTATTTATGAAAGGAAATAACCTTGGATAGAGTCAACATACTGTTATTACGAATGATCCGAAATCAACTATGAATCCCCTAAATCTGGGCAAGAGTTTAGGTGATTTAACAACAGGAATGAGTCTCAGATGTACGAAATAAATAACAATTCGATGATAACGGAAACAACAAAGGGTACTGTATACACGTCCACGAAAATAGCAATATACTAATATCACTTGCTTTGCCCTGATTGCAACGACTGTTTTTTCTTCATTCTATTGAGCAGGCTGTTCATCTGAATAGTTGGGCACGGTTATTTCTATGTTCAATTGATCTAGAGATGCATTTGTCTGTTTGCACGAAAGCATAGAATCAGGTACAGGACACGTCAGTCACGATCAGTATTCCCGCGGAATGGCGCGCCGCACCACCCAGCGGCGCGGCGGGCTGGCTGGGTGCTGCGGCTGGTGATGTTTCCGGGATTTTCAGCTGTTCTTTCGTTTCTGCGACAATTTCACTCATTTTTGGGCCTTCTTGGTATGTTTGAGATAGAGTGGCACCGATTCAGTTCTAATATCTGAGTTTGAGGAAGACATCGTCTTGCAGTTTGTTTCCTACGTAGAGGCTTTTGCCACTGCTTATTAGAAAGCTGTTGTATCGCGTGATTTGCGGTCTTCACTGTGGTTGATGACTAGCTTTCTCTTATCCACAATGATTTTTAGGTCAATCGTGTGAAGACATTGCATCGTGCGTTCTGTATCAAAGTTACTGACGTCAAGTAGTTCTTGCTGAAGCACCTGTGGAAGTTCAACTCAACTCAGGATCATCCGAAGAAGAGTGCGAGTGTATGCACGCTATTACAAATGAATGAAATTGTCGCAGAAACAAAAGACAAGCAGAAAATCCCGGCAACATCCACCGGCCGCACCACCCAGCCAGCCCGCCGCGCCACGTGGGTGGTGCGGCGCGCCATTCCGCGGGAGTACTGGTCGTGAGTGACGTCCACTGTATATGTGCTGTCGATGCTGATGCTATAGCTCACACTGCAGCAAGCGCATCTACACTACGCACATTTGAGGTAGCCGATATATCTCCTGAAGAGCTTAGCATCTAGCACCACAGTCGCCTGAACGACTTCATTTATGATATGTATTGATTGTGAGTGGTCCGACATCGGTGACTGATCGTCCGCGATCGATACGTATTGAAAATGAAGTCGCCGCAGCGATGGCGATGTTGGATGTGACATTCCTCGTACATCCACAGAATATATCCGCACCCTGATATTCCGACAACGAAACGGAGTGTTTGTGTAAGAGTTTAGGTTCAGCTGACTGTGATTTTACGTTCAACTGACTGGGATATTATGGAATCAGGCTATCTCATATGATTAATGAATTACTTTAATAGTATTAAGCCAATACCATACCTTCTCAGCTTTTGAAGTGGTGATTGTTGGTGGACCAAACATCTCCTCCTCTGCTTGCTTCACGGCTGTAGTTGCTGAGGTCGGAGCGGGAGCACCTGCAACAATGTTAGGGTCTCTCAAATGTAAAAAAAAAAATGATTTATGCAGAACATCGAACGACGTTCTATCTAACGAGGACATGGTACTATAGGATCGATTTTAGCCTGAAACCCTTCCAGATTACTATACAGTGGACAGTAGAAAAAGCAAACAAGCTCCAAAGTTTATATGATGAAGAAGAAAGAACTGACTGGTAGGTTTTGTCGACCTCGTATCCTTCTTATCCTCCGGCGACTTGTTTCTTTTCCTTTCCTTCTTCTCATCTTTGGCGCGCTCGGTCGAGGATGAACGATTGCGTTTCCTTTCTGAATGAAGGACTAATATTAAACTTACCTGATAACTTCACACTGCCATAAATGTTATACAACACCTATGCATATAGTCCTGCAGGTTGAGCCGTGCTGATCTTCGCAACACCTACCCTCTTAACGTTATTTTCAGCAACCAGATCATTGGTCGATATCCTAGGGCTAACTAGGGATAATCATAATATCCAGACTAGAGTTAAAGATATGAAGTGCTGGTAAGCGCTGGGGGAATCAGTGCCGGTTCTCGTACAGGGTCATGAATTATACTTACAGCCAGCATTACACATTTACAGCACTTATAGCCAGCAAAAACATTCAGTTTTTTGTTCTCATAAGGGAAGGATACTTGGTCAGTGTGGCCTTTCATAGCGAGATGTGTACCACCCTACGCAGCTCGCGACGCTGATTTCATATCTGTTTTACCTACCCCTAGATTTCCGTTTTCAGAATCGACCAAACTGCTCTTTATGATAGTTATGCCCATAGTTATGCCCATTTTTGGTGCTGTGAACATGGCGGTGGTAAAAAAATTTGCTCCATTTTTTGACCACTTGGTAATTTTTGGCACTTTGTCCTAAGCCGCACGGATGCGCTTTTCTTTCTCCACAAGTGGGTGTCAGCTTCTCTACTCTTAAATTTGCTCAACTTTTGGGCTAAGCACATTGTCAAAAACTGATAACAAGAAGAAAAGCTGCAACAGCAAAAGAGAAACGGCAGGAAGTTGTGTCCGCACCCGATATCCAAGCAAGACCTGATAAGCTGTTTTCATTACTTTTGGAAAATCAACATTTCTGCAACAAGTGTCCCAACATTTTCTAAATATATGAAATCCAAGTTATTTGATACACCTTCGCAGGAGAAGAAGAAAGAGAAGAAAACTCAAAAATAACTTCGACTGCTAACAACCTTTTGTCCTAGAGCTTTCCCTTTTCGATCGATCTCTGCTTCTCGACCGAGATCTCTCTCCATTGCTTCTTCGTTTCCTATGAGATCTATGCTCCTCCCTTTTCTTATCATCTGGAACAAGTCCAGGTACAAATTGCAGTCAGGAGTACCCCATGGAGAAAATAAGGACAAACAACAAACCTCGCGTGCTTTCACTGCGCCGACTTTTACTCTTCGAATGTCTTTGTTCTCCATTGTCTTTGTCAGAAGTCCTACGTGGAGATCGCGAACGAGATTTTCTTCGCCTTGACCGTGATCGGCTTGCACTGTCGCTATCGTCTCGCTTTCTCCGCTTCCTTTTACTAGCATCTTTACCCTGCACAATAGCGATTTTCTGATAAAAAATCTCTCTGCACATAGATATCCCATAACGCCGTCAGACTAGCAACCTGACCTACAAACTGTAATACAGTGAGCGATAATTTACTAGGCTGGTGCAAAAGAAATGGTGCGTTTTTGCGTTGGCTATACTTTTCCATAACTTTAATGAACGAAAACCTTAGCGGTCGATATAATTCCTTTGATTAGCAGGGATCATTGCTCATTGTATGAGCAGGTCCCTGACGTCCTGCGCAGAGAACTCGGAAAACTGAGAAGCGATGAACAAGAAAATTTTCGATCTCAGGTCATCAAGTTCGGCAAATCTTTTCTTGTGGGGTAGAGGATTTGGAAATTGGGAAAAGTGGCAGAAATACTGCAACTTTTCTGGAGAATACGATGGCTATCTGAACGTTTTCCTAGCAGAGTCATCTAAATTCAAGCCAGCTCTCGGAAACAAATTTAGGCCAAAAGTTGGGGTGCAGATAATGAGCTTTTGAGCGTCTCCAACGCCTTTTCTGCACATCTTTCGCGACCTTTCGGAACAAATAATAGCAAAAGGTATTGTTGTATGTGCTCTTTCCAAAAAGAAACTTCACAACGATCATCCCTCTAGAATCCTAGAAATAACAAGAAAAATGAATCGAAAAGTACTCATCCACATTTCCCCAAAAGCAAAGCCGTTGCACCAGAGCTGACATATGGATTAAGTACTGACATCCTGACCAAATACAAAAAAGGTGTTTCGGGCTCTATAGCTGGCGGTACCGGAGAAAACGAAGAAAAGTTCAAAAAATTGGAGGCGAGTAACTCTTAAGTCCAGCCGACATCTCTTATGCATACAGCACAAAAGAGCTTGCTTTTCTCTATAAGTGTGTAACCAAATCTGGATGTCATGCTATGTTCAAAAAAAAAACTATATGGTTTTGAAAAAAAGTGCGCCATTTCTTTTGCAACCTATGCAATAATAAATAAGCCTTGAGGGAAAAAAGCAAACTGAGTAATAAAAACTGAGAAAATTATCATCTACTCACTTGTTCTTCCTCACTGGCTCGCCTTCGAACAGAAAGGTTCTTCCTCATCTTGAACTCCAAATCTTTCGGATCTATTACCTTTTCTGGCTCCTCAGTGAGAGAGGTAGCTTTTAGCCGTTCTGCAGCCTCCATCTTTACAGCGGTAGCGACTTCATCGTCCACAGCTGCACTAGTTTCTGGGGCAGTCGAAGATGTGGAGCCACCTAAGCTTTCGCCAGGAAGCAGTATTTCTTGTATTGAGTGGTCGACAACGTCTAAGAGCGCTTTTGGAGTGGATGGCTTTTGCTCCGGAGATTTGCAAGCGTTATTGTTGTTTTCTCCAACAGAAACACGAGTTCGCAGGTTCTTCGAACCCTGTGAGGATGACGTGCCGTTCTGTTCACTTAAAGACCTTGTTCTTGACGTGGACGGAGTTCTGAAAACAGGAAAAATAAGGAATTGTGAAAAAAAGAAAGTCTCCAGTACTTCTGGACTATTTGCTTACTCTAATACTTCTATATTTTTCGTTTCAGAGCTTTCTTGTCCACTACGCCGTCGCTTCTCAACGCACACGGCTTTGATAAGTTCCTCTTCAGCTTGTGCACGTCGTTTCGCTCGAAGGGCATCACCAGAGCTTCGGCGTCGGCTATCATCACAAACTGCCTCCTTTGTCTCGACATACCCGCTGATGCTATGACGATTCCTTCAAAAAACAAAAGAATGGCAAATTAACGTGATGGACAGCATATACAAAAAAGTTCAGGGCGCACAAATGAGTCCAGAAATGAATATCAGAACAAGCATGTCCATTTAACGAGGAAATACTGAACTCAAAATAAATTTCACTAGAATAAGAAGAATTATCCACCTCGTTATATTGGATGAGAAGTAGAGATCTGCATAACCAGGAAACAAACTCATTTGCGATTCAACCTCTTCACGCTGTGATCTAAAAACAAATACTTAACGTCTTGTCACCCATGCAAAACTCGACAATCTTTATCCCATCCCTAAACTAACAATGTCTGTCATGAAAACGACAGAAAACTATGCCTCGCGATCATATATTTTCTAGTGCAAAGATCTGTTCCTTATTAGTACCTGTACTCATCATTCGTCCATAACTTCTCACGCACAGCGTCCATTAAGCTGCCAAGGCGATTCTTTCCACGCCATCTGGATGGATTCACAGCATCGGGACTGTCGATCGGAAGACCTGAGCTTACCATACGCGCACAGATGATTCTGCATTTACATAACGGAGTTTACATGCCAGTTATTGCATAAAGGGCCTAGAAACAACCAGTTATCTGCGGAACAGGAAGAAAAAACGGATTACAAATGATGAATAGGAAGAGGTAACCATTCGTAAACACCAATGGGAGCAGCGAGAAAACTGATTTACAAAAATTGTGATGTTAGAAAAAACGATACTCACCTATTCCCCAGACAACGTCAGAAGGTGAGCACTCAACAAGACGCGAACCATGGGTTAAAAAAAGCATGTGTCGAAGGCGAGTATCTTGGGTAAACTTCGCCTCAAGTGCTGTTGTCATGACGGCCGAGCTCATAGAGTCCCACATGAAAAAATGTATGCTAATAGGTAGATCCCATGTTCGACCATCTTTGAATCTTGGCATAGCGGAGCGTTAGTTAGTGGAAGTTTCTTGAGCAGTTGACCAAGATTGTTAGTACTTTTATTCCGGCTAACGTTTCGGCATCGTCGTGTATGCTAATAAGCTGTATGGAATGGGGAAATAGTGGTGTCAAGCAATAGGCAAACTACATTTCCACGAAAATAGCAAGTGATTAGGCACTATTTCATTTTAGGAGGTTCCAGGCTACGACTGTGTTTTGGAAAAGTACTAGAACGGCAGAGGTTTAATATTTGTCTCTATTTTCGCCTGCCAAGCGCTAGATGATCTACTATTTCAGCTTTACGGGCACACCAATGGGGAACACCAGCATACTCTCCTTTTTGGCAAAATTGAGAATAGTTAACCTTGCGCAGACATTAGCCAGCCTGATTCCCATCGGTTCCTAACTTTAACAATGTTCCCTTGTGTAAGCGATCACGTAGTTAATCATTAAAGAGACGTCTTTGTCAAATGATTGAGCTTTGGCGGTATAATGAAAACGTTGCTGACTAACATACAACTTCAAGATATGAACTGATTAAATCAAATGTTCCGGTCCAAGTTATCAAAGACCAACTTCAAAGTATTCGTCCCAGTTTCTTCAATAAAAATATTTAAGAATAGAAATGTTGTAAAAATACGTATGGCTTGAAGGAAAAGAGAAGAAAACCTTGACTAAAAAATACCAACAATTCGCGATTGAAGCCGACTAATTCCATACCAATACGCTTCATTTTCTTTGGATCTCGTTCTGACATAATCCTTTCCGCAGCAGTTTTGTCACCAGCGGAGAGAGCTTTGCTGTACCTGAATTAAATGTCTTTGAACGAAAGTTTTGCATAAATAACGATTCTAGAAAGTATCCCTTTTTAAACTGGACCAGACAATGTCATTGATCACAATCTCATAAGAAAACTTGTGAGTCAGTTATTGGTACGTCAATTTGCCTTTACTGGGACTGAGTCATAAAGAGTTTCACCATTTCAGATATTGAGGCCCTCAACGGAATAGCTTCTATTTACAAATAATTACCAAGAGAGACTCACTAGGAACTCATCTAGACTTTGAATCTTGCTTCAATTTCAAAAACAAATTTTGAAAAAGGACCAATTTTTTACAGAAAGAGCGTGTACAGCATTTCTAAACAGATGTCGTGTTAAACTTACATGTAATACTGCTCAACACATGAGAACTTCCTCCTGGATCCATCCATAGCTGTTTGTTGAAAGCGACATGGATGGAAATTGGAAAATGGACTCTGGATCGTGAAAAACAAGGTAAAGTCGCCATTCGGAGAAGATACGCGGCGAGTTCCCATAAATCGTTGTTCTAAAAAAAAGGTAGAATAACATAAATTAATCAAAAACTAGACCAGCTAGGTCAGACATGCACATCAGATTTGAAGTTTGAG
>KN726824.1:24378-35541 GCA_000816745.1 Ancylostoma duodenale
CATTAGCCTAGTTACCAGCGAGATTGCAGTTTGGTCATCTCATACCCTTAGATCAGAGACTAGGTAAAACAAGAGAAGAACTTGTTGGATAGAGTTAAAAAGGTCACAACTATAGGCCTATTACTGGTAGAGTGAAGACTGTTTTCGTTTATGTTATGTAGTTATTTTTACCTGTAAATCCCTAACCAATTCTAGGATATGACAAAACTGCTTGGGATAGATTTTGCTCCACTCAACATCCCATGGGAGCGAAGACTTCAGACACTAGGTGCTATTCATTTTTTCATGGTCTCATTATTGATACCCGTGGTGACAATGTTGCTCCCTATATACATGGTGAGTTTTTTTTTTTTTTCAAAACTTCCTCAAGAAGTGATGCAACGTTAAATATCACAACAATTGTTTCTGAGTCATATAAATTCGAGATAAAAGCCGGTAACTAAGAGCGGTGAAAGGGGACACAGTCATCAGAAACCCGTTCGAATTCACAAATCTGAGTGTACTTTACCAGGACATAAAACTGGTTTTACTAACATAGAAGTTGTTCGCTATAACCATTCAAAATGTTATGCGATATCATAACAAGGGAAGGTGGTCTAGATGTCCTTGGCGCTTCGATATGAGATATGTACATCCCACACTACAAAGTGGGCAACGCTGATTTTGAATCCAATCTCCGTTTCTGCTCTGAGACATTGTGAAAGGAGTTATGAACGTCCTTCGTTGCTGCATATAATGAAGTTTCTCCCTCTCACCTATTATAACACATGAAAAGTAGCATTGCGATACAAAATCGATGTGGAATTCGTAAACAACACTCTAAATAATCCCCATATGTAAAGTTTGAGCGGAAAAATGCATGGTCACGTCTGCAGACGATCTTTTGATGAACACTGCACTACAGAGAAGAACGTTCATATCTTCTTTCAAAACATGTAGTAGCGAAAACGGGAAACAAATTGGAGACCTGCATCCAGACTACATTTTGATAGATACCTTTCATTTCGAAACGCCGCGTATACTTAGTATCCATCCGTTGTGAGTAAAACCAACTTTACTCGATAAAAAATAGCTGTCGCGACGTCGTAATTTAACTCAGCACTTTGAAAATGCAGTCCTGACAGCTAATATACAAAGAAAGACACAGCCTGGATACATCATCGTCAAGATTACCCAAGGTAAACGTGTTGATGCTCGTGCTAACGAAGGGTAAACTCGCGTGCTGTTAACACGTTTACCTTGGATAATCTCAACGATCCATGCGGCCCCAGAGGAACTACTTTGGTATCAGGTCTTGAACAAGCATCTTAAAAGTAGCCTGTGATTAACAATTAGTGAGATGACATGATGCAAAAAAGGGTGAAGGATGAACTTACACTTCCTAAATGTAAGAACTCGAAGCAGTCACAAGTAATGGGTTAAAATGAATTTTGGCTTTGTAGCCTTACTGAATTTACGCCAATCGGCAAATTAAAAACTTTTCATAGATGATACTCCTGAATATGTAGTGCAGAATACATTAAATTTGCTTCAGTTATTCACTTGCCTGTGGCCAGTATTATTAGCATACTCTATTTGGCTATATTATGATTGGGATTCACCGAAACGAGGAGCGTACCGTTCCACCTGGTTCATGCGTCAACGCATTCATAACTGGTACGCCAACTACTTCCCCGTAAAGTTGCACAAAACTGAGGAACTGAATCCTGATGAGGTAAGACCGGCTAAGCCAATGCTGTATTCACGTGGATATCCTTTCTTTTTAGAATTATTTGATAGGGAGTCACCCTCACGGCATTATATCGATGGCAGCCTTTGTGAATTTCGCAACGAACGGAACTGGAATACTTGAAATGTTTCCCGATATCGAATTCCATCTATGCACTCTAGTGGGACAGTTCTACACGCCCTTTCGACGAGAATGGGGACTTCTCCACGGAATGATCGATTGTAGTCGAGAAAGTCTGACTCATGTGCTTAGTGGCAAGAAGGTATCCTATGATGAGCAGTGTGGTCTTCGTATTTAATCAATAACAGCGTCGCTCCAGGGAAAAGCGTGTGTCTTAGTTGTCGGTGGTGCAGAAGAAGCTTTGGATGCACACCCAGGACATCATATTCTGACGATTTACAAGCGGAAAGGGTTCATTCGCTTAGCGTTGGAGACTGGAGCTCAGCTAATTCCCTGTTATTCATTCGGAGAAAACGACTTATTCCATCAGGTAATGTTTGTTTTAGCTTTTTTGAAATCGAACAGGAAATTGTCCAAGCATCAACGAAATATAACTAACTAACTGCTTTTCTGTCATGTACAAAACAATGTGAAGCAAACTGAAAAATGAAAATCGACCAAAAACTTTGGGGCCACATTAAAATAAAATCCAGCTAATAAGCAAAAGTAACATGTCTTACTTCTTTTTCTTTTTCTTTACATCTAAGCCAGTCTACAAGCCTAGATGTAAAAAATAGAGCATTTCCACGAAAATAAGATATTTTTACATCTAAGCTTGTAGATTTGCCTGTTTAGCGCCAGTATATCTAAATTCAGGCTGACAACCCAAAAGGTTCGACTATTCGAATGATTCAAACAACGCTTAAAAACGTCCTGGGTATTTCTCCGCCAATCTTCCATGGTCGAGGCGTTTTCAACTACAACTTCGGACTTTTACCGTTCAGGTGCGTTTCAAAATTCAGATAGTTTTACGTTCATAAACCTTCCAGAACATAGTTTATGGATTAAATTCGTTTCAGAAAACCAATTAACACGGTACTAGGCGCTCCCATCAAAGTGACGAAAACAGCAAATCCCACTCAAGAGCAGATCGACGAACTGCACAAAACCTACATTATGAAGCTGCAGGAATTGTTTGAGTCCAACAAAACAAAATACGGAGTGCCAGCCCAGGCACAACTGGTACTACAATGAAAGCCTTCCCACTAGCCAACGTGACCTCAAAGTACGAGTACACTGCCAGTTATTACTATAGGTTTATCTGTATTATTCTCGTTAGATCTCATATTGTTTCTTTTTTTTTCATGTTGACCCGGTTGAATTCCCAGTGTCTTTGTATGTTATACATAATCCTAGCCAGTGACTTCTCTATAAACTCTTTTCGTGTAGAAATGTAATGACCATAAATAAGAGCACTGCCTCAGATCAAACCAACATGAGATAAGCAATGAACGCTGTTCAATATTGGAATGCAATGGGCGGCGGTAAAACTGAGATAAGATAGTCGGAAAAGAAAGAAATGCTCAATGGCCGTACCTTTGACGTATTTCTTCTCCCTGATTGCTCCAACAGTATCAGTGATTAGTTTCAACTTGCTTGAACTTCGTTCTCTCGGTTCATCCTCGTCTTCTCGTGGTCCCACCTAGCACAAGCACAAGGATGATCATAGGCTGAGGTTTAACACCAACAATAACGAGGAATGTAATTATAAAAACATATTCAGGAAATTATTATATAGTAGGGTTGGTTGATCTTATAACAAACAGGATGCGTGCCAGAAGCGTGCCAAATTCGCAAGTAATGAAAATGCCTACAAAACAGCACAAGACAGACTCAAATGCTTAAAAAAAGCCCTGAATTCTCAGTAAAACTCCCCTCCCCCACCTTTCCAAGTATAATACTTCACACCCCCGAACTCTCATTCATCACATGAGCTAGAATCACTCTCCGCTTCCTCAGTTGCGATTTTTTAAAGCGAAAATGTCCGAAAAAAGCGCCAGGGAAAATATTTATGGAGGTGTTTCCATCCCTTATTTGTTGGTTGTTATGGGGGTAAGGGTGGAAAGCAAGTTTTATGAAAGGGGGGTGGGGGTCGTATGGGTGTCCATGTTTTATCATCACAATGCCTGATCCTGAATGTAATAGCGAAATTGAATAATGAAAACGAAATGATGTCTTATACTATCGCATAGTTATTTGTTAAAAAATAAAAAAGAAAATAGAAGCGAAGTGAAATTTGAACGGGAGTTCACGTAAAAAAAGTAAAAGTAAAGTAAAATTTGAGCGATAGTTCACGACATACAAGATACCCGTCTTCGAAGTTGCAAGAAAAAAGAAAGGAAACGAATTTTTCTTAGCCACTAAAACAGAAACTTACTTCTTCCAGTATAGCTTTCACAGCTCCCATTCGTGGTAGAGTGGTATACTTTAGGTGAGGGAACCCATTGAGTTTTCCATACCTAAAAGCTGGATAAATACCAGTCATATGAAATGAAAAGAATGCAGCACAAAGACAACTTGAAAGATTATAACAAAAACCACAACGAAGATGAAAATCTACTGACCTTTGACTGCTCTCCACACGCTTGTGATAGAATCCACCTTCAGGGAAAAGGATAACCCAGCGACGATCACGATCCCAAAACACTTCACGCAAATGCTGCTTCAATCTAGAGAAACCATCTCAGTATGAAACTAAACAAGACCAGAAACTAAGTTATGAGAAATATCATTATTCTATGGTATTTTCCTCAACGTTTCATAATCTATCCACCTCAATATCTCCTTCTCTCGAGTAGCCTTTCCTTGTTTAATGAAATAGTCGCCATGATTATTGCCAATTATGCCAAAAGGGCTCCATCGGAACATCACATCCATTAACCAAAGGGTCTGCAAAGGTGTAAAGTGACGTCTGTTTTGTGACGTCATGTGCCACAGCAATCCAGTAGCTTTCAGCAGAGTCTCGTCGTTGCTTCACTTTACGTTACCTTTCTGCTAGCCACGCCTTTGCTTTGAAGACATGCCATTAACGTTGGTACATCAGCTGTGCTCTGATGATTGCACATGACCAATACTCTTTCGTCTCGGTAGTACGTAGTAACGTCGTCCCCATATTCGAATACTAGAAAATAGATGCAAGAATAGAGAAATAGTTTAAAATATACACGGAGAAATAGTTTAAAATATACACGTTTAAAACTTGCATGAGGAAAAAAAACGGGTATGGTAAGAGTTCCCAAAGCCATACGTAAGATTGAACAAAGAAAACCGCTTCGTTCTCTGGATGTTCCCACACTGTCTCATACTTTACTTTCTTTCTCTCCATTGATTCACAAGACTTCTTAGATCGATGCGGCTCATCGGTAAGACGTGGGGCCATCCATCGATAGGTTAAATAGAGTTACGGTGTTTAGTCCTCATTGCACAACAATGTTTAATGAAACCCGACGCAGTACTACATACGTATAGTGGAAAATGACTGATAAATTCAGCAGAAGTTACTTCCCCACTTTGCTCCCACTACCCCCCCCCCCCCCCATCCCATAAAATCAAAAGTGAACTGTAATTTGGGAAACAGACCTAAAAGAGTAACTTTGTGTGTGCTGTATGACCATAGACCTATGCGCGCAGGTGGTAAATAACCCAAATAGCCACATTTAGACGCGATAAACTTGCAGGAAAGACTACGTGTTTCAGATGGTGCACGCACAATTTCAAAACAATACTAGCTAGGCCAAGCATAGCCCACAACGTTTGACAGCGCCATGCGATAAAATCATTTATTTGCGTACCGAACCAACCAAATAAAGCAATCTTTAGCCATGCGTGGCTAACCTAAAGGAATTCGGAATATCTAATTTGGTTGCGATGACTAATCAAAATCAGTCAATTTCATTTAGACCTTCCATTCATTCCTGCCTTCTTTTGAACTCATTTACTTATTGTAATTTTAGTGGACTCAGCTAGAATTTTCCAGCGGAATTCGCTGCTTTTGGGAGAAGTTCTTAAAGCATCTCGTATCATCCCTATAGTGCAAGCTTTTACGGATCTACGATAACCCACGTGTGCGATATGAGCATGGGTAGTCTATTCAACTCCATGATAACAACATATCGATTAAAGGGAAAGAGATAATTGTCAAAGTGATGTGATGAACATACCATCGTAACCAGCTGTATAACCCCATGTCCCAATAAATCCTTGTAGCCATCGATATAATTTGCCTTCTACGAACCAGTACAGACGAGGCCTAAACAAACAAAACAGTTATAGAGAGAAGCACAGTGTTGTGGGAACGTGGATGTGGGAAAAAACTAACGGAAACGATGGGAAAACTCCCACACCAGAATTATTTTCCGGCTTAGCCAAATCCCATTTCGTAAGTTATCATGCATCATCACGCAGCACTAATTAAACAGAGGGCGCATGATGCGGCAGCTAAGCAAAAGTGTTCACGTGACACCTGGTGATGCAATGACAGTATCAGAACCATGAACTACTTAGAATAACCAGAAAGTAGTTGCGTTAGCAGTTTTTTTTCCAGAGTGCAAACCCCACGGAGCAGTTTTACTCGTATTTGCCTTTGAAAGCCATGAAACTGAAATAATTTCGACAAAAAATCAGGATTAGAGCATGGCAGTTTGGATAATTTTAGAAACAGAAACCGAAGAAGGTTTAATCCACCACCAGAAGAATGGATCGCGAACCTTTTGCTGTTTTGTAGTCTATATCACTGAGGAAGATGGTTGAACGAATGCCGTGGAGAAAGAGAGCGAAGGAAAATGCGTGGGGAGAGTGTGCGGGCAAAAGCAGGCAATGTGCATGAATATTCAGCTATCGCAGCGTTCGAAACAGACTGTACCACTGCTGTCGAAAGTGAGTGCAGAGAAGTGGTACAATAAAAGTGTTCTTACTAGTCATCTTTATAACGAGAAACAGAAATAGGATTTTAATACCAAGCGGTCATACGTGACATTTCCGTAATAAGAACAATTTCGTTAAGAAGTCATAATTACGACAAATCAAGGAATTCTATGAAAAATTTTACAGTTTTGCTCAAGAGTCAGAACATTTACGTTTCACATGCTGTGCCTCGAACAGAAAGGAACAGAAAGAGGCCATCTGATAGAGCAACAGGGAAAATTTGGCATGATGGTGTTCCACAACAACCATACTTTCGAAGCGCAATGTTTGATGGCCGGTTTATGGACGCTTAGTTTTGAATTGACTTGAAGTGTATACGAAGTGTCGATGAAGGAATTTAGCGAATTCAAGGTATAGAGCAGTGCGAAAGGGCTCCGCGCCAGAATCGCAACTCTGCGTCCCAGTAACGGATAATAGAAGCGATTATAAAGGTCTTCTTCTTCATTATACTAGAGATTCACCTATACTTTTCACACAAATATCCTATAACCAAGCTCAATAATCCTGTCTAAATCCAGGACACCTTTTCGGTCCCACTCCCCTGCACAAACAACGAGTATTGGGTTGGGGAATAAGTTCGTTCGGTCTTTTCCAACTTGTTTTTTCACGTTGATTTGAAGCCTGCTTTACCTGTAGTCACAGTCCATTTTGTAGCACTTAACTTGCTCTTTGCAACCAATGCAACCTCATTTTTCAATTCGCGCTTTACCTTGTTTTATACAGCATGTATTGTGACCATCCAAGTCAACAAAATTGAACCTCCCCGCAACCGACTGTTGTTCGACTTCAATCGTGGATCAAATGTGGCCCAATTGACTAGGGATATCAACACGCTTGAAGAGGAACCTTTACTCCTGAAAAGTCAGCATAGAAGTAATGAACCCACTTTAGACAGGGCAAATTTGGCTTTGAAGCTGCTTTTCGTCCTGGACGCCCAGTTTGTGGACATAAAGGCAATTATCCGCTAAGATTGCTTTAGATGTAAGGAATAATCACTATTGATGCTAACCTTCAACAATGTGTAAGTTTAGCTAACGCATTCCATGCAAAACCCCAAAATAGTCGATAAGAGGTGATCGGTTACATTGGGCATGCTCGATTTCTCTGCGCAAATTTCACCAAAATGACTAGCAAAAAATTCGAATGTGAGGGATTTTCACTGGTACCGACTCCACAGGTCTAGTGCAATCATACACAGCTTATTTTGTTCACTTTCCTATTGATTTCACAAACTTTATCCAAGAGTTGCGGTTGCGGGCTACAAATTGAGCCGTCTCAAACAAGCAATTTTTCTTAGACATGGAGCTGACAAGCTGCCCTGTCTCTGGCAGCATTAATAGAAGAGGGTACGAGCTATTCAACGCATTTGGTGTGGATGTCATTGTTCGTGCAAAGTAGTGGTTTCTATGCTTATAAAAAACAGAACGAACTTATTCCCCAACCCAATAAAACCCCCTAAACCGTGTTCACAAATATTTTGAGGAGAGCTGCGGCGACTCCGAACGGAGCGGGTACGACACCGTTGAGCCCCGCACTCTTTGGAGGGTCTTCCAATAGCCAAGGCAACAGATAAATTTTCTACCCAATGTTGGTCATACCGGACGGAGAGGAGATTAGTCCATTTCCGATACCAGGGTTTGAAGCCTCAAATACCACAAAATTTCGGGAAAGGCAAGCGCCGTAGTCACAAAATATGCGTTGGATTTCAACATGAACTATCTAAGCACAAAATGGCTTGACAATGAGACATGATGCATAATTTCTGGTTACATCGCGCGGTCATGAATGGAAGCCTTACCCACCTAATCTGTGAACAGAAATTGCTCAGCAAAGCAAGGAGAGGAGATGGTATCAAGGATAGGAAATAACGTTCAGAGGTAAATTTGGAAGAATGAGGGGACTCGGAAGTTACCTCAGAAATAGAAATCGCAAAAAAAAAACCTCGGAGTATGGAAAACAATAAACACTGAGTGAATGCTTGCACAAATGAACAGGCAACCAAAAGCTGCGGAAGTTGTGTACGAACGCGCGTTTAAACTGACGATGCAGTTGAGTCCGATGGAGAGAAAGAAGATAGCGTAATTATAATAGGTTTATTAACAACCATCTCACGTGACACCATATTGAGTGATATTAGCCCACTTCGGTAAAAAAGAAGCGAAATGAAAGAACTGAGCCCGAATATTAGAGGCAAAAGTGAAGCGTTGCGCCTAACTACTACTGACTAAGTAACTTCTGGTTAAGAATGGCTTGCCAGGTTTCTGACTTGTGTCATCAGTGGCAATTTTTTTTTTGCTATTTCTTGCTGCTTAGCGTGAATTATAGGGGGACAGAAGAAGCACAAATGAGTGACTGCTTCTGGTATAATCTGGTATAATTCACCTAATGAACAGAACTAATGCAATAAGAACTTTCAGAAAAAAAAAGATGAAGAATAAAGAAGAAAAGAAGGTTCTTCACACCAATCTTACTCACCAGATCTTTCGCAGCCCCATCACGGGAATCATGAATCCAAAATAGGTCAAAAAGAAAATAGTTACGAGTGATAAGCACATTATAGCTCTGAAAAAAGTTTTTCGACTGAATGAAAAAAGCAAAAATGAGTATCGAAGCACTTACCTAATAGGCGTCTTCACAAACCATAATATCTTCTCGGAGGTGGTAGCCTGTGAAAGTACAGACCGAGAGCCGGGTGGTCGATCACGACCAGGTGCTGCTCGCCGCTTTAATAATTCGGCAGTTTCTTCATCCTCCAACATCTGAAAAGAGTCAAATCAGCTAGAAATCTTGAATTTAGCGAGGAGAGCACGTAGACAAAGAGGGAAACATTCCAAAAACTACGCGAGCATTTCAGAAGAATTAAATTATTCTGAGCTAAGGATAACCACACATTCAATTTGAAATTGATGTAGAAACGATTAGCAAATGAAAAATCTAAATTCAAGGAAAAGCTGGACAATTCACGAAGAGCTCACTGGGTCCCAGTATTGATCGTGTGCGCACATGTCTGCTTGACAATGAAAGTAAGAGGGAATGAATCTTAAACAACATCGTAAAAGAATGGCTGGCTGACTCATTTCGTGTGAGTGAAATTGATCTTATTTGCACAACTCTGGAACAGTTTTAGACTTGTGCTACCTTTTCAATCACAAAATGCTAATTTCTTCGTCAATATTTCCAACAGAGGGCCTATGTTGAAGCCTTTAAAAGATCAGACCCCATTTGTCGCGTTCGTTTTCATGCATGTGCAAAATCAGAGAAATCTCAAAAACATGTATAATGGATGAATTACATTTTCGGAAAACACAGCAACAGAAATAATTAAAATAAGCAGTACAGGTTACATCGTGAATCCAGAAAGCAACCAAGAAACATTGTCACACAGGAGATTCAGTCGTAAACATGCGAGCGAACCAGAGAAAAAAAAATGTGAGAAGAGGATTACACATTATCAGATGAATAAAAGAAAAAGACTGCCCCACCCATGCAGCACATAAATTCAACCTACCGTCGTGAAAAAAAGAAAGTTCTAACTGCGCCATAGACACACTTGATAGAAAGGTAATGAGAAACGTAAAAAGATACAGCGAGAGGGATACCACAGTCAGCGGCAAAAATAAGCACTTATGCCATCACATGAAGGGCTTCGGACTTGGATATTGATTAACGAAATGGAAGGATTACAGGTTCTCCCGAATCCTACTTAGCTCTAATCCTAGCATCCTGTTCAATGATGGCATCTAGTGACGATAACCAGTGATAGACTTGAAATGCTTATGGCACTAGAAGTTCAACTATAGCGTTTCCATTTATAGAGCTCCCTCAAATTTTATGTACGATGACGGGCTTACTATAGAGCGTTTCACCAAGGATAACAGCCTGAGAGAAAATAGAGAAAAAAAAAAGAAAATGTGTGGCATGTGTGGCAGCAAACCGAAGAAGTTGCCGTAATCCAAAATTATTGGTGCAACAGTGGCGACAGTTATAACGACATTTTGAAATGTCCTGCGTCTAGCGCAGGGGATGTCCAAGTCGCCGATTTATACACAAGTACCTATAGTGGAGTCGTTTTGACAGTGCGTTGCCCCCGACAGCGGCCCTGCTGGCAATGGAGCACGCAATGCGGTTGGTCATACAGTTGATCATGATCTATCTGACTTCCTTGACGAGTTCTATCGTCTGTTCCCTTGTTTGGTTGTTCTAAGAGCGAAGGAAGAATAATATAAGAGGAAACAAGCGATAAAACTCTTCAAAGATGCCAGATAAATCCTAGGTCAACTTTTTGACCGAAGGCGCTTCGTGCTCCAATGCTAGAGAGCCGCTGTCGCGGAAAGCACTGACAAAATGACTCCACTATAGCCATTGTCACGTACGGGAGGAACTATATCAACTGGAATTCAAGTAATTGTTTCTCCCTCTATAAAGGAATCAAAATGAACCTCGTGTCTCCATTTCCCAGATCCCAGATATATTATGGCTTATTTAGAACAACTTGTTTAAAATCAGATGTA
>KN726825.1:1425-27452 GCA_000816745.1 Ancylostoma duodenale
GGGACCCGTCTCCCCCCACATGGGGCGCCGCCGCACCCTTATCACAGCGGGACCCGTCTCCCCCCACATTGGGCGCCGCCGCATCCTTATCACAGCAATGGACCTGTCTCCCCTTACTTTGGGCGCCGGCGCAGCCCTTCTCCATGGACTCCATTGACGGACCCGTTCCGACCTTCTCCACGATCTCATCCCTACCCTACTCCACACCCGATCCTGGCCTTTTATATGATCTCACAATCACCATCACTGACCAATCGTAGAATTTCGTGACACACAACCGCACACACATTCACATACACACACTTACTGACAGACAGACTAAGCGCTTTATTATAAGTTATAAGTCATGATATTGAGGATCCTTGATAATGCTCGACCTCACAGCTTACGTTCAGTCTGTGAATGCACCAATATTTACTCCTTTCCGAATGCCAGGCCAGCGTAAGTGAAAGTCGATATGTATTGTCTAAATCATTGTTATCTCTTATGTCGCTGGTTCATTATGATACATTCTGGAGCCGTATCCAATATATTTGACCGTGAGAGGAAAAACATGGCGGGTATAAATCCGTTCCCATTGGTTTTTATCCACTCTGCTACCCAATATAACCCATTCATCCACGAGTTCATTTGTTAGCACAAGTGCGGTGTCTCGGAGAGAGACAACATGAAATGAAAACAGAGTAGATCATCGATCATTATCGGGTGGAAATCAACCGGGAAAATATATCCTGTAGTGAAACGAGTGGATTCGCATATCCACGCATATGTTTTTATTGGATAGCAGATTCACTAGGATACACCAATATATCCGTAACAGTGTGTTTATCCGACTGGATAAAGTCTATTGGATACGGACCCTGAACTGCTGTAATGTGAGAATATATGACGCTGCCAACCAATTTGTCCTCGTAAAAATGCAAAGTAGAGAATGAATGGCAAAATCCGAACGGTTCGAGTTCAGCCACCATTTCATTTTCACTGTGCCATACCCCGAACGGTCCGGATTGTGGCCATTCATTCTCAACTTGCATTTTTACGCGGACAAATTAGTTGACAGTGTCATATATCCTATAGCTGCATTTACAGTGCATCGGAGTCCGATTCGGTCGGATAACAAGTGAAATGTATCGATTCTTATCCTTACCTATCAGATGAGGATCGACAACTATCATTTTTTATCCGACCCGATCGGATTCCGATGTACTATATATCTAGCTTATGCCAAAAGGCTACTTAGTGGAAGTTCTGTATTAAAATGTAGGAACTGTAACATGTAGTTGTGACAAACGACGCTGCCAGATATGCCATAAGACATAGCGAAGGAAAAAGCGCCTGACAAGGAGGTTTATAAGGAGGTTGTGAGAAGGTTTATATAAGATTTCCACAATGGTCCATTCTTGTACAGACCTGTTGCTCCGGTGTGTGCAAGAATGGAGAATTGTGGAAATCTTATAAGAATGGACCTCTACACGCCAGTAGTTATGGTAGGTTGTATTGGGGTTATGGTAGGTTGATGCAGAAACTGCGCATATATACTGCACAGACAAGGTCATAACTTCTTCCGCCGGGGTATTGGGCGCGACGCAAAAACGTACTCAAGATCAGCATTGTCAACTTTACATAAAGAGGCATATCTCATTCTGAAATGCCACAGACATCTGGTATCCTTCCCTCATCAGTTAGAGCAGTCCAATTCAAGGCCACACCCAGCAGGCTTCTTCACTTTTTCGTCTCTGTGATGGGTATACACAGACCGTTTCAGAGTTCATCTGATTAGCCTGCAGAGTTATTTACTCCTGTGTACGTATGGTTTGTACAATGATGTTCTAGCGAACAACTTCACAAAATTACACAAAAATTCTTTTGTCAAGAGCAGTCCCAAAAACATCAACTTTTTTTTGTGGTGTAAAAGAGTAAAGTTGATAACCAGCAACCATACAATCAAAAACTGACTTTTGATTAAATAGTGCAAGTACAAACTTATGGGTTCTATTCGATAGTCGATTGGTTTTGTGGATAATTAACTGCGACTTTTGCTGTTGAAAAAACCGAGATTATCCGGTATGAGATAGTTTTGCATAGTTTCATACCCAGCATTGCTGGGTACTGAGATCATTCCTTCATCGTGTGAACGATGAATGAAAGATCTTAACATACGATAAAGGATAACTCAGCTTCATACGATAAAGGATAGGAAGCGATAATGCCATCTGAGATTGCGCCTCACAGGACGCGACCTTCTATAGTTCCAACCGTAAACAAGCCCTCCGCGTTATTTTGCGATCTAGTTCTGAGAGCAGCAAGAGGGAATGACCTACAGTTTTTTGTTTTCTCTTCTTTTGACATTTTGTTCCCGCCAGTGATGTTCCAAAGTGCAGCAGCTGGTTTTTAGCAAGCCATATTTGCTGGCTTTTGATCGAGATGATGTATTCGTTGTTGGTGTCAAGACTGTTTTGTTGTTCGGTAAATGCATAACTGCTTTTTTAGTGTAATTTACCTTCTGGATGTAGGTCTTGTATGGACCACATTCAGTGCATTCAATCATACCCTATGTACATTGCAGAACATTTGCGACTTTGTGCGTGCGTGTCCGCACAGGGTAGCCACGAGTAATGATGAAGACCACTGCTGCCAAAGGGATGTGGCGGCGTCCAAAGGAGGGGAGACGCCTGGAGAGGAGTCCAACGATGTGATAAGAGTGCGCCGGCGTCCAAAAGTGAGGGAACACCGGGAGACGGGTCCAACCTTGTAAATAAACAAAATGTATAAAATAGCATCAGTTCAGTAGACCCATGAACGTAACACATTGATCTGAAGTGTGCAAGCAAAGCGAACACCAGGTGAAGTTTGCAAAACTGACGTTAGCCGGACGGCCAGACTAGTAAAGGCATAAAGTGGCGGCGAACACCATTCAGAGATGTTTTTGAGAGTGTGATCTTTTTCTTCTTCTCAGCTCTTGATTAAGCGATCGGAGTGCTATTTGGTGATGTGGTGATGTTCAATGTTGTCCTTTTTTACAACATAACTTCGACGGTAACTGCTCTCGAAAACATCAAAGTGAACGAGCTCCATCTTTATCACTTTTAACCTTACATCAGATCCTCGCTTAGGCCCATAGCATACTATACAGCAACGCTGTCGCTGCGGCCGTTTACCATCTAAAGTTTTTGCACAACTGCTCGTAGGCTTATCCACGCAAGCTGTGTGATACGTATAAGAACTTGTAACGTTTTGTTCTCATCATTTACATTTATTTTCTTCACCACGATGGTGTCGCTGTGAAATATGCCATGGACCTCACAATGCCTTGTTCCATCTCATTTCATAACTTACTTCCAAAACTGTTGTGCTGACTTATGGTCTCGTAGGTTATACTTTTCGTACCATGTAAGCCCTCCCCCCCCCCTCCCTCCTCCGAGTGTTCTAATGAATTTAAAATGGAATAATGACTAAAAGTGGCGAACATCTCTTCATTTTTCAGGAATTAAACGTGACAGATGCAGGTATGACACGCTGTCTCTGTTTGAGACGAGGCTAGCCGCTGTCAGGGTTTAGTTGGAATGGAAAAGACTGTCCCGGAACCGGCTTCATAGAACGAATTGTTGAACCGCTTTGAGCTCTATCGACAGATATTCAAAGAATCAGCATGGAAGTAGTGGAAGCGTTATGTCCGAGGTTTTAGGTCTTGTTTTGACTTCACCCTGGTGGGGATGCTACTAACTAGGCTGAAAGATTTTCCTCTATTCTTGTATTGAAAGAAGACTTGGATTTTCTGTGACTCTACTCTTAACTGATGAGCCACTTGTTTCTTAGGAAAATTGGGGTAAAACAGCGTCAGTCGCGCAAGGTCAGCCTCTAATAAATTGTTGAATGGTGAGTCCGAGAAGCGCGGCGGGACAAATGCGAAGAGCATGCTCCATGTGAGAGTGTCCAGTTGGCCCTATCACACTTTCCACGCTGCAGTGTCGCCGTCACGTGCACCATATGACAAATATTTCGAAACAGCGTCTACAGTCCATTCAACCGGTGGTACGTTTTGGTGAGAGGATCGTGGACTGATGTGCGGCCACGCAGCTATTTTTCGGAATTTTTTCTTCATTTTCCGTCGCTCCCGTGCCGAAAAACTCGCGAGCATCTCTGTTCTGAATGATTATGCGCGCCGGTGTTCCAAAAAAAATCATTGAAAGTTTTTTTAGGCTGTTCTTTCGAGGGGATGTACTTGCGCATCTTCACTTATGCGTGATCGTCTCAACGACAAGGCAGATGAGAGGCGTTGAAGTAGAGAAGTTCGCTGAGTAGTCCAAGAATATTGTGAAGGAACCTGCACTCGCTTGGAAACCCAGTTGATCTGCAGTTCTGCCAGTCCCTGTTATTCTATTGAGAACATGGCATCTGACACATTTTATAGCAAATGAGACATCGTTGCGCTTACCAGTATTATTGTAAGTATAAGTGAGCACAATCTTGCTTCATTATTGACCCCCCACACCTAACTACAACTACCGACTCTACCCTCTTTCAAGGCGATAAAAGTATGAGTGGTAGACAAGGCTATGGGCGTAATGGGATTAACCATCTTCATCATATCTTCTAAAAACGATGCGGAGGCGAAATGCTAGAATAAGGTGCTAATCGTTGAGTGCAACGAGCTAACAAGGTTACACAACAGCGTGCGATCTTCAACAAACAGCTGTGAAAGGTGATCGCTAATGGTCTTGCTCATGCTCATGATTCGAAGACATTCTGGACATGAACAAAAAGTTGCATGGGTTTTTTTGTTTAGGAGTGAAGAGATCATAAAGATTCTTCTTCCACCTATTGAAAACTACCATAACATTATCGCATCTGGTTACCATTAGTAACGTGCAATGTTCTCTCTGTCTCCGTTGTTAGTCCTTGTTGTTCCTTTGCAGCAGAGCTCAGTCCAGATGAGTAAGCAAGTGTTTGATGGTGTTCACTAAGCACATGCTATTTATTTATTTATTTATCGGACATGTACAAGTACATGCAATAGCGAGTCACAAATAGTCAAACTACAAAAAAATCAAATAAACTTATTCAATCTTTTCCTGAAAAGAGAGTATTTCTCAGGAAATACATTAGTACGCAATAGTTTGTTGAAATCAGAACAAACTCTATTCGTAAAAAATTTCGATCTGATCTGAGTTTTAGCCGTGGCGGTCGAAAGCCTGAGCGGAGTTCCTCTCGTTTTTGAATCAGTAATATTGAAAAACTCATTGGGATCAAGCCTGACTAATCTTTCAGTAATTTGTATGAAAGTAATAAGTCATTTCGCCTTCTTCTCCATTCTAGTGATTTTAGGCCGAGGATTTTATTTCGTTCAACTCCAGGTGGAATTTTGGAGTAGGGCAGTTTATGCACTCTGAGCAAGAGTTTTCTAGTAAAATTATTTTGAACACCTTCGAGTGCTTGAATATCTTTCCTTCTATAAGGATTAAAGATGGTGGTACCACTCTCAAGTATAGGCCGAATGTAGACCTTATATGCTTTTAACAAAACATGAGTTCCTCTTGATCTGGGAACTTTGAAGAGATTGAAGGTTCTGCGAAGTCCCTTTGCAACTAGATATTTATAATGCGCGGCAAAATTGAGGTTACAGTCATAGAGAAACCCCAGGTCGCGCACTTCGGAAACTATTTCAAGACTTGTTCCTTCAAGTAAATACTTTGGTTCTCGGAATGTTTTTCCTTATGCACTTAGCATGTGTTTTCTGAACAGATATATATATATATATATACTATTATATCGAAAGCGTACAAAGCGTTCCATGTTCGAAAGCAAAAATAGGCGGAATTCGGTTACATGAGATTATCTCTGCACTTCTACATCATAGAACTTAGGAAATCTCAATCTCGAATGAAGGGTGATTCTGGTAATCGATACCAAAAGTTGCCAAGATAATTCTTTAAAGGAATCGCTGAAATCGCCAGATTAATGAGTACTTTATCTTATTTTGAGTATTATTCCTCATTTGTTTTGCGTATTCTCTTCGATACTTCTATCTGACCCCAAGGACACATAGCCAGAAGACAGTGCGCTGGCAAAATTTTGGATTTTTCAATCTTTTCCCAAACCTCATCGATGAGCTGAATGCAAGCATAAGGATATTATTCCTACAAACTTCAAAATTGGCACTTTAGAGAGTTGGGAGCGCAGTTACGAGGTTCCTTGAGTTCCCACGTTTATACGGAGAGACACAATAACTATGTGCAGCGTTTCTCTGGTCAAGCATGTGATTAGAAATTTTGCTCAAGGCGAACTGTCAAACTTTCAACATCATCGACAACACAGGGAAAAAGTGTGAAAAAAAGGGTGTGCAATAATGATTTCTCATTCTTTTCCTATGTGTTTTTCTTTTCCCATGTGTTGCAATGATAATTTGTGCAAGGTTTCCCACTTGTTGCCAATTTTCGTAAATATGATCTGTTGGAGATACTATGACCATGCTCCAGAATAAGAGGTTGAAATCATCAGGAGTCTATCCTATTCTGAAGAAGCCGTAGAGAACGTGCGAAGCTGAATTGGATGCCTGTTGAAAATATCTCTTCTTCAGACTTCGTTGGCTGTCGCCATGTGGATGGGGATATGACGGTAGAATCAAGCGTGAGAGACGAAATCTGGGTATTTGACTGCTTTTCACGAGAATATATGAATTGTATAGTAGTATTTGCATTGCGCGCACCGCATATACATATTTCCTCTCAAAATGGTGTTAATTCTTTCCACGCACCTTGTAGATATAAATATATGCAGACTGCTAAAAAGCTGTTCGTTGCACTATCCACTATGACACCACATACACTTTAAGTATGACCAACAAGTCGTTAAACAAAAGCAGATGATAAAGATACTAAACTAATGGAGGCAATTATTTGTCATTAACAAAAGAAAGAGTTACAAATCAGGGCATCTGCATAGGGTTCTATACGAACCAGTTTTCTAATGTAGTTACCACACTTTCACTAAGCCGTCCTGGAGCAGTGTGATTTTATTTGAGTTCCTCCTTAACTGTATCTGCCTGTGTTTGACTATCTGGACCATATTGTTGATTATGTTTAGTTTCGCTATCCTCCGTTGTTTTCAACGACAGTAAGCGTGACACACTACTCACATCCTAAACGAACACAAAGAATGATGGCTCACTAGCAAAAAAAAATCGAATCGCGGTGCAGAACACAGCTGCCTTGCACGTGCTCGTGCAAGGACAATGCACTTCCAGTCATTTGCGCAAGCATGCGTGGCGGGACCACACAAACGTCAAGAAAAGCGCGGTTAAACGCACGCTAAACAGCACCCCGATTTCGTGTTCTTGGTTTTCGCACCGCTTCATCATTGAGTATGCGTTCTAGTTCGCAGTTCGCTCGAAAGCACAAAATCCGGTAAAATCACGTAGATTTGTGGACTGGATGCTGCCTTCAACAACCTCACAATTTGTCGGTCTTTCCATTCTGTAGTTAATAACTTCATCATTTACCATTTTCATGTACATAATCTGCCTATATAATTTGAGAATCAATGTCATGCCACAAATTACGTACTTGCTCCAAACATTTTCCTTTATTGAACAGGGTGTGTCATAGGTATTGACGTGCCGAAACAACTCTTTAAGAGAGGAAACATGCGAAAGAATCTCATATGTAGATCACAGCGAGCACAAAAATCCTTTTTGGAGTGAGCTCGCTCCTCGTGGAAACAACCACAAACTTACTCAGACATTCCGGCGTTTGGAACGCCGCACAGTGTGTAATTTCGAACATCTAGCCTCTCAGAGTTATTTTCTGGAGAACCTGTGGATAACCTCTCGTTCTTTTTAGTATATATACTCTGCCTAGTCTGCCACTTCTAGGCACTGCACGTGACCCATGGAAGCCAATGTTTTGGGGCAATCTCTAATACTTCTGCAGTAGAGCCTCCGAATACAAAAACATGTGCTGAGGAATATTTTTTTGGTGCAGCAGCTGCGTCATATAAATTTCAGTCTCTACATGTCTTTGCAACCATTCCAGTTCCGAGATTTCATACATTTTTACATGATAAGCCTAACGTAAGCTAACATGTTAAACTGCTAGACATTTTATGAGAATTTGCAATTAAGAAAATCGTAATTCTAGAACTGTTATTCATATGAATAGCCCAATCGGTCCCAGTATGCTAACTACATAGATTTCTGGTCTCTTCTTCCCTAATTTCCATATTTTTTTAATTCGAATTATAACTTCAAGAGCGGCGCTTTGCTTTTCCCCACTTGCTTTCAAGATATGCGCTATTGGAGCGAGTTCAACTAATCCTAGTTGTTGCTCAGATACTCCTCGTGCCACGTAACAGTATTGTTTACCGTTGCCTGCAATGACTTTTTGAAAAAGAAAGTCCTTGCAGAGTTGTAAGCTCATTTTCTTGAAACGTGCCAAAAGATCTGTCCAATGGAGTGGCTGTTTCGGCCTTCATCGAAGTGTTTTCTGTCGTGATGAGCAGATGGTTGCAAAAATAACACGCATGCTCACATGAAGAAAGGTCACCGCTAGCCACTACACATTATTTTTTAGCGGAGACACTTGAAACTTTTTTTTATATTCAACCGAAAATGCAATTAGGTCACGCGCCTGATCGCTCATTTCTCAAACAAGTTTGGATTTCTTCCCGATACTTGAGAAATGCGGTCACCGGGAAATATGAAAGTTGGCTCCAAGGTCTATTAAAGGAATTCTAAATAGGAAGTTCAGACGACAACAGAGACGACAGAGACAATTCATGAAGTACTCATCTGTTTTACGTAGACTGTGTTGGATTGAAATACTATCTTTTCGTTCTCTAATCATGCCCCGCCAGGTAATCGGTCGCCAAAAACCACTTATATCGTATGCGCAGACTATCGGCGAGTATTTTGATGCAGTAATTGCAACCTTTTATGGTAGGTCGAAAAATACATTTTGAGCGCCTAGATTTACGAAATTGCACACTGTGCCCACATCGTTTCTCGTGGCATGCCACCTGCGGGACAAACGCAAAAGTGGGCGGAGTTGGCGCCTATCCCACCGTTACTTGCGCCTTATCCTGCATTTGACCTGCCGCGATGCTGTTACGGGGACGGCAGGATTAAAGCAGGTCATGTTCTATTGCAACCGGTGACCACAAAAACAGTACAAAATTGAGTTCGCCGGGCACGTATGTGCCCCCTGTGGCAGCGGTCGACGAGCCGGACTTCTGCAGCGAGGCAGATTTCACCGTCTGCGCCGCGTCGACACGCGACCGCATTCCACGCATATTGTCTGGCCAAACGGTACACTGGGCCACAGTTTCAATCGGGCTTCAGTTGGCCAGACAGGTCCCGTCGGGCTCGTCTAATCTCCACCACAATGGAGACTAGACTAAGCTTTCACAGCCGTCTGCCGGCTTATATACGCTTCGGTTGCCAGGTGGCAATGGAGAAAAAAAAACAGGGTTCAGGAATACCTGCATATACCCTGCCTCATGCGCGCTCACAGCAGGTTTTCCTGCTCCATTCGCACCTCCAGCAAATACACCTGCTCCACCCGCGGCTACCTGCCGGAAGCCTGCATCGGCCAAATGTGGCCGGGTTCACCAGCGCTCCATACGCCCGAATGTCCGAGTAACTATAGATAACGTTCGACCATGACATGCAGACTGGAGATAGCGATATGGAGCGGTGGCGAGCGTTGCGGATATCCATACGGCTTAACCTGCAGGACCACACTTCCCTTAAGGGCTAGTGCTCGACCAATATGCGGACAAAGTGAACGCCCAGGGACGTATTTAAGAAAACGTAATATGAGAATGGTCCTGTTCCATCGAGCCGTGATCGACTCAGAAGAATCAGATCATTCAATTTAGGCACAGAACAATTCAATTCAAACTTGGATGAGAAAGGTCGTGAATTCCATGAAAAATCTGATTTATTTGGGAAATTTTCAAGTTTTTCCATACATTTCTTCACTAAGCTGATTTTCCCCACAATTTTCAGGAATTTAATTATTTTTTCAAAATTCTGCGTGACTTTCCAGCTCTAAGAAAGTTCATCTGACGATTTTTTCGCGAATCAATCAAAATGTACTTAGAATTAGTTCACCTGAACAAGAGAAATCTCACGTAAATTGGTAGTGGTGTCTAGAGTGGGATACATCTGTATTCTCGAAATTCTCGTGCAAAAGAAAAGATGGTTGAAGCATGTTCATCCTTTGGTATGCTAATTTCTTGATCTGCACGTAACTGCTGATATAAATTTCCCACCAGTTTTCTGAAACGTTCCAAAAAATTACGCGGTTGAGCGTTTCTCCATGCAAATTTTATCAAAATGACTACTGGAGACTAGGATGAAAGTGATTTTTTATCCTGCCAGGCATGCAGCATTCGTTTTCCATTTATTTTGTTGAGCTCCTATGGCGCTGCATAGGATTCGGTCCCACAACTGCACTCGGAAGCCACAAACTTTCGTCATAGTAGTGTTGCTAACCGTAGATATAAAAAGTAAGCAGAGGAAAAAGGAGCTACACCCACAAACAAATTATTGTTATTGATATTGTTCGTGGAATGCAGTGGTATCTATGCCCATTAAATCCGCACAAACTTATTGCTCAACCCAATAGACAAAACAGACTTCTCGAAAAATCAGCGGTCCCCTGGAAAGTTCAATGAGTCGTTATGGATCTGGAAGATATGGTGGGTTTGCGAAAAAGCGGTTCCATATTATTGCAATGTAGCTATTAAACAGAACATGGATACCGAACCGGTCTAGCGATCGCCTTACACTGGTGAACGAGCGGTATGTTTTTGAATTAGTTGGAAATTATAACGGAGTGTTCTGAAGGTCACGTACATCTGTTTCACTCAAAACGAACCCGTCTTGCAAGGAAAGAAAAAAGAGATCATTGATGAAACAGTATTATTGTGCACATATTCTGAAAATGTTGGGAAGAGGTCCGTAAACCCAGCGCTGAAGATGTTTGCCGTGAAATCCGAGCTGCTGACTTGGCCGTTTGTTTTAGAAATTTTTCCTGATAACGGCAATGCAATTCATTTACTTTGAAAGACGTTAAAAAACTATAGTCTCAGTCACACCCACATTGTGGAACAATTTTGATAGTCTCATAATTGATCATGGAACAAAATTGTTTTTTTTTTCACAGTTCTGCTGTATTTCCTGAATTTCATTTCCTTCCGCTTTGTATTATGAATTTTGCCAAGATATGTCTAACATTAAATATACGGTGTGGACAAGCTATTACAGAATGTTTTGAGCGGGAATGTAAATTTTTCGCATTTGAGGCTGTTTTCATTACTTAAATGTTGCAACTCTCTTAATTATTTTGGAAATTTTTTTATTTACACCAACAATATCTCTAATAACCAGGAGGGGTACGTGCAGGAGGACAATGATCGCATGATCCTTTGTTTCCGTCTTTTCCGGGAGGTCCAGGTGGGCCATTCTCGCCGTCCTTTCCGGGGGCACCATCGTTACCTGCTTCTCCTTGTGCTCCAGGTTGTCCTGGACGGCCCGGTTGTCCTGGACGTCCCTCAGGACCGGGGGGTCCTTGTGGTCCAGGTTCGCCTGGTGGTCCCATCTCTCCAGCCTTCGATGGCATAGTTCGCACTTGTCCAGCTTGTCCACGAGGTCCGGGTTCACCATCTCCACCGGCGGCTCCTGCTGCTCCACGTGCTCCAGGTGGACCTTGGTGACCGGGTGGTCCAGCTGGGCCAGGCTGAATAGAAAATAATGTTCTTCAAGTCTCTCATTCTCTCAAGTTCACGCCTTCGTCGCGTTACAATTCACCCACCTCGCCAGGGCTTCCTGGTGGTCCAGGTGGTCCCATTGGTCCAGGAACGCCATCAGGTCCAGGAGGTGATGGTTCGCATTCGAAGCAGAAGTCGTCTTTCGTAGGAACGGCCTTGTCGCTTGGCGCGTCTGCTCCAGGGGGTCCTGCTTTACCAGGCTTTCCATCTGCTCCAGGCTCTCCATCTTCTCCTGGTGGTCCTACTGGTCCAACTCCTCCAATGCCACACGAGCAGCAAAGCTCTGGTAATTGACGTTTTGCACGGGCCTCCTGCTGACGGGAACTTTCCAACTGAAAAATGCAATCATGAAGGAGGTGAAAAACTTGTATTATCGAATCTTGTTTGATCGAAACCTTATGTCAAGATTATATGAGGGAAAACTTTCGTTCCCCTTTAAGTTATCACAGAAATCGTGGTAAAGTCTGTGCAACCGAGCCCATTTTTGTAGGCTTAGTTCCTAAAACAAGAGACTTTGCCCATTTTCTCGTGTCTCTCAAAGTTGCACACTCAATACTAACGAACGAATTTCGCAAGAGGAGTCATTTCAGGCACATCTAATTTGATTAAGGTTTACTTTATTTTTTGCCCTAAATGTTGCCCTTCCCAAAGGTTCATGATTTAATGCAGAGAATTGGATGCTAATGCGATAAATGTGGGATTAGAAAGGCAATGCCCTATTCGAGAGATCAGGACAGGAGTTGACAACTGGTTGGCTAGTATTAAGACAGAAATAATGGCACAAACCCTGGTATACTCGCCACGCATCCTTGTGTTCCTCGTTCGGCAGTACGTGAGCTCTTCCTGGATGCCAGATTGGATGCTGTGCATGTGCATACAGAGCATAGGGACAGCAATGATGGCGGTCAAAGTGGCGATCGTGGAGACGGCGACACCAACGAAAGCGAATCGCTTCAAGCTCTCGTGTGTCGCCGCGGCGGCCTTACTGCCCTTGTCGCCGTCCATCGTAGTCGTCGACGTGCCAACGACTCCAGCTTATCGATGGCGAGCTTTTATAATGATACGGCGTAACCAATAAGGGCCGCCCAGGCAGGGTGTGTGAAGCCAGAAAAAAACGGCAGATACCAAAACTCGAATTGCGACCCCTTCATGCCGGCTGCCCTAAGGTTTATTTCGGCTTGCTGTCGAACTGTTGCTAGTGAGACGCGATGCGTTCACTTTCGCCAGAGTACAGCGCTGACGCGGTTTTTTCGGATTTCTGCGGCCACGTTTTTGTTAGAAAAACCTGTTTCACGGTCTTACTGTCCATACCGTTACAGTTGGATCGTGATGAATTCCTTGCAATTTACTTCGATACTGCACTCCATTGCATGCATTGTTTTGGGTGAATTCTTCTGATAGCAGGAAGTGAATACAGTAACCATATTTAATACTTCAATAGTATTCGAAACAGTGAAAAGTCTTCGGTCTGAAATTCCGTGAAGACATTGTCAGGCCTCCATAGAAATGTAGCAGTTTTGTTCTTGTTTTGAGCGTTAGATCACGGAGGTATTTTACAACTTTATGTTGTACAACGCACTAGCATAGTATTTCCTCTGAAAAGGAGAGGATATTAGTGGAAGAGGATGCCGTCTGAGGTTACAAAGTTTTGGCTACCCATATGATTCAACTAAGACAACAAAGATTAGCGGAATTCCGATTGCCAGTTCAGATGAGCTCTAGGTTGACATCTTCGGAAACGATGGTGACATGTCTGCTTCCTCGTTTCAAAAGCTCCAAGTTTGAAGATCTTTCGGCTTTGGTCCTCCAAATCGTGGTTTACCATGGAATATTTTTGCTCGTTCCTCCATAGTATTTGAGTTCCGGAGCTGTATGTCTTTCTACTATGCGATATTCAGCTATTGAAATGTTCACTGTCAACATAAAAGACGTTTCGAAAGAGTGAGCCATTTCCATTAACAACGAATACTGAATCAAGTAAAATGTACTGGATATGAAGACTATGGGACGAAAAAAAATCTAACAACCTCGTTTCTGGGGAGTGTCCCAGTGAAATCACGTCGATAGCTCGCATGTTCTTTTTGTTTCGCTTTGCATTTTGCTTTTTCTGTATTAGTGTACTCTTCTTTCCTTCCCTCATCACCGTGTCATTGGCGGAACTTGAATAACTTTGAATCTAAAATACGCACATGGCTTCTTCTGCGGAAAATTCCGTTTCATACACACTATATATTACCTTATATTGTAGTTTGTGCGCGTAACTCATTCGCGACCGTGTCCTTCGCGTCCATCACCATGTTCACCAATGCTATTCTTTCTCAAATTTTGTTAACTATTCCGTTATTAAACTTTAGATCCTATTCTTCGACCTCTTTATATCGTCGCGCCAATATGAGGAGGAGTGCAGAACTTGTAGTCATGAATGATGGGTGGACATAAACACCAGTGAAGTTCGAGAAATTGTGTATGTGATCATACGCGATAATCAAATTATGTCAAAACCGCACCAATTAATCAATGCTTTGATGGATAGAGAACAGAGCACTCCAGAGCTCGAATGTCATACAGAAAGTTTCATGGGCACCATACAATGGTCCAAAATGGGCAGCCGTAGTTGGAGATTGTTTTTTCTTGTCCTCATTTTGTTCTATTTTGTTCTACGACTGTTCTTCTATGTAGTGTGCTCATAGGTTTCAGAATTGTCCAGCATCCCAAAAAGCTTGCCAGTTGAAGTGTTTCATTTTAATAAAATGGATTAGTATATACAAATAAATCACCTGTCAATGCTGTGCTCGACAGTTTGCAACAAATAAGGCGTTGTCGAAGGGGAGCTCCGCCAGTTCTACCAGATTATTTCATAGGAAGACGGATTGGAGTAGTGGAGCTCAACTATAATACGAGATGTGAAACTGGTGGAAAAGACGTGACTCATCGGTGTGCCGCACAGTCAGGATAATTACTGTTCTTGCTGGACAAAAGTTATATTGTCTGTGGTGAACAGGATTAGGCAGAAAAACGAGTGCACAGTGGGAACATAACATGAAGGAGTTACATTTGGTGAACGTATTAAAGAGTAAATGTGGTAAGGAATAGTCGAATGGTTTGCGCCACCTTACAGAAACAAATTCGATTATTCTATAATCACTCGAAGTAAATACAAATAGTCTATATAGGTCTCATAGTAAGTCCTACAAAAAGTAAATATTGTCAGATCACCCACAGGTCTGTATATATCTGTCTCTACACATGGAGAAACCCAGTACAATTTATTTTCTCTTGGAATATCACTATTTCAGGTTGTGTCGTACGCTCGGAAAGCATTGTTCAGCAGAGCATGGCGCGAAATGTGATGTTGCACTGTGAAACTTTAGGGAACATTTGATGGGCAAGACAGTACAGTAATTATGTGCGTGTCAAAGATATTCAAAAGATGCCAAAAATGCCTATTTTTCTATTCTGGTCACATTTTCCACCACGAAAAACCTTTGAGTATGAAAGCAAATCAAAAAAAAAGGGATCCACATGAATAAGTGGTTAGAAAATGTTTCTTCCTTCTTCTTATTCTTATTCTCTTATGCTTCTTTCCGCATACTAACTACATATAGCACCAGAGGTACAACAGTGGTACAGTTATTTCTCCTCGTGTTTTTGTTTGTAAACCTTTTTCCTCTGTAATCATATTTGTTTAATATTCTCCAATGTTTTGAGCGTTTTAATCACATGTTCTTTTTGTTGCTTCAGAAATCGTGAGAGAGCAAGGAGAAAAACTAGTGTTCCCAGCGCTACATTTTTGTGCGTTTTTTTTCCCATGGTAACATCCGACGCTTCATGAAGTGTGTTATATGCAAAGCAGTCCTAGATTGCTTCAAAGTTGAAGAGTAATTCACTCGATCTTATGTTCTTTACTTGATTTTTTCTTTTTGTTTTTTCTTTCAGCTGTCTTCTTCGCGTATGCTCAAAAAACCATGACGAACATTGAAGAAGATGGGCGTGAGCAGTCTCTTGCTTCTGGTCACTTACCCCACATGTTCCCGCGTTAATCCTCGGTGATACTCGCTTTTGTTAATTCAATCGCATTTCGTTACATCAGGATTTAGGAATCGTGGTAATTCTTATCTCCACAAATTTCTCACTAATTGTTCATTTCTTGTGCAGATTTAGCGTAAGTGCAATTAGAGCAGTGTGAAAATGCACTGCTTCTCCCAGAAACATATTGTTCTATTCTGGTTTGAATCTTCACTGGTTTTGTTGCTTTGTTGGTGCTTCTTATTGCATGTATGTGCTTCTGATCCCATGAGCTGATTTGTGCTTTTGTTGAACGTTATCGGGACAAATGCTTATGCGTACTTTGCTCTCGAAAATGCTTCTAATACAGGATATGTCGAATTTTGCCCGCGTTTCTTTGTCTAATACCCACTGTACAAGATTGAATAGTGTCTGGCATGTACTAGAGAAGCCCATCGAACACCACCTTAAGAATGAGGTCTGCTAGCTCATTTTGTGTTTGCGTGAACTACCAAACGCTGGCTGAGCTGAGCAAAAACTATCGGGAGTAAAAAAAAGTGTGAAAGTATGGAATCTTGATCAAGTCATCTTATGGATTGACGGGTCCAATTGCGCTCGTTGCTGTGGCACTCGACTTGATGGTAATCGATTCGATCAAATCCTACCCATGGGTATCGTGTGATCCTTGTGTGGTGGTTTCCCAAGATTTCAAAAAACTCAAGTCAAATCATATCAGACTTTGCTTTCGAAATTGCAACGGTTCTATAGAAGACGAACAGGGTGGCGCAAAGGTACGATTCCTGCATGCTAATAGTCCAGAACGCTATGACGTCGCTTATCGATTACAGCACTGCCGTTCAGTGAACCGTTTTTCAAAATAAAACGTACGTATCTTCTACACGGACATATTAATGCGTCTGCAGTTGTGGAACTTACAGAGAAGAGGGCGAATCCCTTTTCTTGTTCCGTTTTCAAGAAGTTTGTGATATATACCAAAGTTATTCTATGATGCTGCTCTCCCAATGAAGTCTCATTTGATAGGTATACTGTTTTCAGTGCAGGTAGAGAACTTCGTGCAAAATTTATTAGATTAGTTTTCGGCGCTTAGCGCCTTCTTCACATCTTAACAAAACATTTCAATATACACATTACGATGCGACAAAATTATAACCCGTAAAGTTAAGATTACAGTATCTTTTGAATACCCACAGTGGTCACGGAGCGGTTTCATCATTTCCGCATTGCCAGCGAGCTCAGTGGGTGGAAACAACCACTGATAGTTTGACGCATTGTAATGTATATATTGCTATGTTTTGTTAAGATGTGAAGAAGGTGCTAAGCGCCCGGAGCTAATCAAACAAATCTTGCACGAAGTTCTCTACCTGCGCTGAAAACAACATAGCTATACCAAAATGGGTCAACTAGGCTAACACAACGATTGATTGTAAACGTATCAGTGATCCTTCGCCATCATCAAATGGTATAGCGGGAACCTTGCTAAAAGAGTCGAAATAGCGCCTCACTCGTATTCGACGTCGTTGTGGTTTCTGGACTTCTTCGCAGAGGAAAGTCCGACAGAAATGAGTAACGCCAATTCTGAGTCAAACAACGTATAAGCAAACCCCGCCTATTCCAGGTCTAAAGGGCGATCGACAAACGATTCACATGTACAGTTTCAGTTCGGCTATCCATGTTCGAGGATAGTTTCAAATAGTTGATTTTCGAACGGTGTGGTCGGAAGGCAGAGCAAGCGTTCACTTCATGTTTGACATAAAGTTCGATGTAAATCTTCTGCTGTTCCTGCTTGTCGGAAGGCGTATAACACGTGAGAGGAAACTACAAAACTTTGAACGTCCCTTTTTAAATTTTCATGAAAGATATTCTGAAGAAGACGTTTTCACCTATTGGAAAGATTCACTTATCACCAGACACGTCGTGAATCGCTGTTTTGGAGATTCAACTCTTGAATGGAAGCGCTTCATAACATGTCTATTGAGACGAAAAGTGATGGCGCACATTTCTAAGCGGCCAACTAATGAATTAAAGCCAACATTTTCGTGGCAAAAAACCCGAAGAATAGATTCATTCCTAAATCAGAACTACTCTGACAGCACCACGTACGCAATCCAATATTCGATTTGTGATTCTTTAGCTTCCCTTCTCATTCACTTCTTAATTGCCGTTCTATTCGTTATCTATCTAAGATTATGCCATCATCTCCACTCATGTCTCATAGATCCATCTAGGTGTTCGCTAACATACCACAAGATTAAAACTCTACCCTTATGTAGACAAGCTGGTGGAAGTATTGAGAGCTATTACAAGATTAAAACTCTATCCTTATGTAGACAAGCTGGTGGAAGTATTGAGAGCAACTGGTGTATGTGTGTCGTTCGTTAGTAGCTGTGAAATCCAATCTGAACGGTTCACAGGAGATTATTTAGGGGACAACACATATTTCTCAGCTTCTTCTACCACAAGCTAGTCTTATCTGACATGAGTATCACGTTTTGCAAAGAAAGCACAGTTCATGTTTATGTTTTCCCTAGAAAAATTCACCCATGGTTTTTTACTTCTCTACCCTCCTCAGAGAGAAGCTCACATTACGTTCGAATGGAACGAAAGGTCACACC
This sequence comes from Ancylostoma duodenale, assembly GCA_000816745.1. NCBI lineage: Eukaryota > Metazoa > Nematoda > Chromadorea > Rhabditida > Ancylostomatidae > Ancylostoma > Ancylostoma duodenale. Next base: position 19,833 of record KN726825.1, read on the forward strand.
TTTCGTAAACATTGAAGTTCATGAAGGAGAAGCGTTGCTATTGATCAAATTAATTCGTTGGTTTGTTCCACGTCATCGGTGTGTGACCCACTATCCTGAAAACCTTGAAGAGGAAGTACGCAAGGGGAAATAGAAATTGAACATTTCCTTCTCAAAAATGTGCCGTCGCTCACACGTGAGTCATTTTAGAGTTTATGCTATCACTAACTTATCATCTATTCCACTTTGTTAATGGAATTTCTTGTTTCTAGTTGAACTGATAATTAAGGACTTTCTCGTAACATCACATTCGGGCTCATATCTGCAGTGTTGAGGACTCAGAGGAACGAGTAACATGACAAATAGCGCTTCAGCCACAGTTCAAATATTCTCGCAAACTTTCTGTATGTCCCGAGTGAAGCTCTATGTATCCTCTTCTAACATATGATGGGGCCTTTTCCCCTTCTCATACTTTCACGTTTAATAGGTGTTTTTCTGAAACGTTTCACTTCTAAATTCTTTACAGCGTCACAGTGATTATCAGCTTATCTCGGTCACTGATTACTGCAAGCAGAGTTAAAGGAATGCGATGAAAACGTGAGAACTGGTTTTTCGCGCGTTGATATCATGGCTTGCTCTCGACGAGACAACTTCTTGAGAACTCCGCTACTGCAGACGTGGTAAAGACACGGTACCGCAATTAATCGAAGAAAAATCAACAATACCAGTATTGTGTATTGGGGTTGCTGGAAAATCGATGCAAGATTCTGCCAGTCGACTATGAACTGTCAAAACTTAGCTAAAGATGGAATTTTTCCACCGATCAGACATTCCTTTTAATCAGCACATCTTCGCCATCGTTTTACTAAATTTGCCTTTCCCTCCTCTAAGGAATGGATCCAACGGCTTGATTTGGTGGTGATCTGTAAAGGAACAGTTGTTGAGTAGGGCATATATAGAAAATTCTCGATTCTTTATTGCGTGTTCTTCTAGATAGCATGAAGTGGCATGAGCGGTCTTGTCTATTGTGCAACACTAAGAATGAACCGAGGCGAATACCCAGGTTTACCACCATGCTCATTCCTTTCACGACGTCGAAAAAATGAAAATAATGAACATTGAGGTCACCTTTGAGATAACGAACAGCTCACCTGACGATAGCTTCCATGAACTCACGTCGTTGATGTCATTGAGTTTCAGTCCATAACTCCAGGAGACGTGTCTCGTGTCTCTAAAACAGTCTTGACCAACGTAGGGCTAAGCCTTTTCTAAAGATTCCCTCCCACATGCGCTGGTAATATTCCAATTGCAAGCTGCTGCCATTCTGCCGAGTTCTGGTCCATGATGCGGTTTAAGACGAATTTTTTCAAACGACTACACTTACGATCCATCCTCGAAAAGCCTGTAGTAGTGAATAGATATGAATGAGAATAAACAATACGAAATATATAAATATATATATTATACATCCCAACATTCATGGTTCGGAAATTCGACATCGATTTCGCAACAATCGAATATATACTTTTCTTAGAGTTACCAGTTCATCTTTTACCAAAAACGCACACAACTTACCATATTTGATTTTGCGATTCGTTATCTTTCATGGAATCGGTTAATGCTTTATTGAGACGTAGAGCGTTGAACAGTTCCTTGTATTCACTTTCACTTTGTTTTTGCCGCGTCGCAATTTCGTGCGCATTTTGCTTTGGAGGCAGAAACTAGCATCTCTTCAGTGGTGAGGTGACTGTGACTAGCGGGTGAACTGGTCAACCTTCTGTTATGATACCAGTAAATCCTTAATACAGAGGCTTTCAAGGTGTCAGTTGTAATTTTGGAGGGTCATCGATGAATATTTTTTTGATGCTTGTCATTCAACACATGTAGGAAATGGTTTTGAGCACTCGTTTCTAATTATTCCATCTACGAAAGGGCACTTTCGCTTCCACTGACAATGTGTTTGCCTACATTATTAGTTTAAAAGTGCAGGCTGAAGAGAAAAAAGGAGAAAAAACTCAGTTGAACAATTTCTTGACCAGGTGTTTTCTCACCTCTCCTACTACCTGCTACGATCTTTGTCTGATTAGTGCATGTAAGAACACAACTGTCGGACAGTATTGTTCCTAACATCTACGCGTGCGCATCTCGGGTGCCCGAACAATCCAATAATACCAAAATCAGTGTCGAGGGAATACTTCAACAGTTGGTGCACGTTGTGCTGTGACAACATTGTAGTGGGCAATGTCCAGCCTGATCGTTCAGCTAACATTCAGGCTTATTTTGGACTCGCTTCACTCGCCTCAAATTCGAGTGATATTTTCACTCAGAGGTAGCACCCACGGAAAATTTCGTTTGCGAAAGTTCCGAGAGTTTCGAAAAACACTGGACTTAGTTATGCTATACAAGGTGCACGGGAAGTGTTCCTTTGCCTACTTACAGTAGAATCACCTAGGACTAGACGGACTTGCTTCTCTGTTGATTGTACAGGTTTCCGCGGCTGCATGCGGTTGCATTAGAGCACTGAAATGTTCTGGGGCGCGAGAGAGATCGATCGCCAGCTACTCTATTTTTGGAGCCGTCATTTTCCCCAAGTTCCTCATTAAGCTTCAAGGATTGTACCGATTTTCCTGCTCCTCTCATTTTTTTGTTTTCCTTAGTTTTCCTATTTCAGTGCCATTCTACGGTAATTATTGTTGTTTAAGCACCTTTGAAGCTAGTTTCTAGCAAGAATTTGATCTTCTCTCATGTCTTCCCTGTTAAGGAATCCCATGATGTTTAGATTTTCAAGTGACGTCTTTGCTTATTAGTACTAATTTTCCAATGGATATTTGTTTTGCTACGGTGCGGAGAGGCTACAGTTCAGAAAAAAAAACTGATTTCGCGGAGATCCGCCTGGTGAAAAAACGGCTCTATCGATCTTTCGCTCGTCCACGGCTCGCGCGACTGGGCCACAGCAACATCATTGTGAGCTTTCAAAAACAGTATTTTCAACGCTATCGGGAAAATGTGTCTTTAAGATAGTGTTCAGCACCCTCGATGACTCCGAAATATGATGAGATCTTGAAGTCAAAAATTTCCGTGGATGCTGCCTTTAAGCTGAGATCCTATCAGAGTATCACCGACTTCGCCGGTAATCGTAGCGATGGCTACCGCAGTTTTGGACGCAAACACACATGAAACGCCAATTAATAAAGAGTAATATTGCAATGTGAATCATCCTATCACTAATTATCAGAGAGAGAAGACTGTCTCCACTTTAGGAGATTACTGAGTCACTGACCAAATGCCCAAACCAGTACCGCTCACCATACAAGAATGACCATTCGTCTTCATCGATATAGTGAAAAAATAATCGCCAAAAATGGGGAGAGAGCAACTGATAAACCATCACTTGCTTACAACACAGTCATTCTCAGCTTACAATCTAATAGAGAATGATTTGCTCGGGTTACGGAGGAGATCGCTAGTCAGCGAGACCTGGAATGCAACTATGGTAACCAACTCCCCAAATGTGGGCGCCCTTTGGAGAGTTCTAGTGTGGATGAATAATGGAAGCATGGATAGCTAGATGCAAGGGATATCTCATGATAATGTTCAGATGACATGCATGTGTTTACGTTAGGATGAATGGAGCAGTCACAAACAGTTCCAGAATTCCGTGCAGATTTTGAGCCTTCAGCGTTTCAATGCATATTACAAGGTCGTTTGATGGATCATGATCTCTCACAAAGAGAAATATGTTTTCTTGTGGGCATTGATGCTTAATAGTTCCACAGAGAAACGATTTCTCAGGAGCCTTTTTCTCTTTGGATGACAGCCACAAGGAAAAAAGATAATGAATGGTGGAGCGCTGATGGCGGAACCCACATGCAACCCACAGACAACAACAGATGTAAGTGTATTTGAGAAATAAGGGGTTTGTTGTTCGAGAAGATGAGGTTCTACCTGTTCCATGAAGTTTTTCTCTAAATTATCAATTACCTCGTTCAAGCAATGGTTTGGGTTCTGTTCAGTCCGGAAACCTCTATTTCAAGCCTCGTTATTCGTCAGTTCACTACTTCGCTATGATATAAAATTCCACCGTAAGTTGAAAAAATGCTTGGATACGAAGCACTTAAAAATAAGGCTAACAACTTTTGAGGCTCAGTTGTCATTCCATGTTGATCGACAGGACTCGGCACAATTCTAGGCCGAAGACCACCCAGAGAAAATATCTCGATAGATAGGTTCCAGAATGAGCTGGAAACATTGACCTGAATAAGTTTACATATTTTAGTTCATATAGTCAAGAAAAAAGTTCTTTTTACCTAATCAAAAAAAAACAGGTGCCCTTGATTGTAGTTTTCGTTATAGATCTTTGTTAGCTTTGCCCTACTCATTTCCTTAGTTATTCTACAATGTGTTCCGTTGTTTGCACAAGTAGACGCCATCATTTCCTAATACCGTGGGTGATTCGCGATATTAGTGGGAACGAGGTGGAACCTTTTTCAAAAACAACGAGGGAATATGAATTTCCATACTTCGTGACTAATTTCACCCTTTATACACCAAAATCCTCAACTTTTCAAATCCTGGCAGTATTGCGGGTTGCAGTGCTACCAGTGTTGCGATCCAACTCCGCATGATAGGAAGTATGATCGGATGGGCAAAAATATCTCTTCCAGACAGCCATATGTGCTTGGAAAAGATTTCTGGTCGGTCTCGTTACGTATTGAAACACTCACTCTGTACCCTGAAGAAAGCGATTCCTCCGAAATATTAACAAAATAAAAAGTTTAACAATCTGATGCATATACTGCCCTAGGGTACCATATTCTGATGATCTTCAGCTCATGCTGAGATTCATTGCGAAGCGGACATGGAATTAAGAAATGATGGGAGTTCCAACAAAAAATTCAGGAACTACGATGATATTAGTAGAGTACCTACAGCCTCTCATATTAATATTGATTCTCCCTCTTCTGTGCCCATGACCCTTTTTTCTCCATTTCTTTCAAGGCGACGTAACTTAGAAAGGTGAAGACAAGGAATTGATGCAAAAGTTAGTCACATTCAGTGTTACTTGATGGCAATTCTTTTTTGACTGTGATTGCAATAAATGTGATTGGATGTCGTTAGTGATCATTAGATGAGACACTTCAGGACACAGAAAACAGCGGTCTGGAAATTCCTTATGTTTGGAAAGTCAGCAACTGGCCTTCCCGGTCATTGATCAACGACAGTGACGGATTCCAGCGGAAAGCAAGAAAACCAAGAAAAATTATTGGGTACCGCTAATCTGTTTTTGACATTCCCGAACGTCAATCAAATAGTTTTTGGCAAGAAAACTCATTGCGGAACTAAATTACAAGTAATACTAGGTTCTTATATTTTCATTGCCTGTTCAGTTACCTCTCCTTCACGAACCTTAAACGAAAACTAAACGAAAGTGAGTTTCCTCCTGCAACTTACAGTGGACGTCGAAGGCGGTGCTTTTTTTCCGCGAAGACGGGAATTAGGGGCATTGTTGTTGTTGTTGTGGTTTTGTTGACAGTTTTCACCATAATTTATAATAATGGTTCCTTCAATCATCATAATGTTTCCTTTAACTATAGCCTGTTTGTTTTTGTTTTTGCTTTTATCCTGTTCTGTTTTATGCATTACCTCTAGCTCACATCCTGGCGTTACCTAGAGGCGCTTTTTAATAAATAGATAGATAAATAAATAAATATTTGATATGAGTTATCAAGAAAAGTGATCATCTATCAAGAGAATTCTATGGTTTGTTGGTTTCTAGTGCGAGCAGCGCAGTCACGCCGCGTGTTTCTCGAGGTCACGGAGAGAACACCCTCATCGACACCTAGCGTAACTGTATCTGCGATGAGTAAAGTATATCGGACCATATTTTGTATGTTATAATATGAAATAAAAAAAACACTAAATGGAACACAATCAACTATTGCTAATCAACCAATGAATCAATTGTTTTGTATGGGGTATTAGTGTTGTTGCTACAATAAAATGATGAATGCAAGTATCAATTCAAGATATCGTAAGATTTTAATTATTTATTGGACATGTACAAACGCATACAATAGCCAGTCACAAACAATCAAAATACAAGAAAAAACTCAATCTCATTAAGTCCTTTAGAAAGAGAGTATTTCCCAGGAAATACATTAGCCCGCAATAGTTTGTTGAAATCGGAACAAACTCTATTCGTAAAAAATTTCGATTTGATCTGAGTTTTAGCCGTGGCGGTCAAAAGCTTGAGCGGAGCTCCTCTCGTTTTTGAATCAATGATAGTGAAAAACTCAATTGGATCAAGTCTGACTAATCTTTTCAGTAATTTGTCAGAAAGAAATAAGCCATTCCGCTTTCTTCTCCATTCTAGTGATTTTAGGCCGAAGATTTTATCGCGTTCAATTCCAGGTGGAATTTTGGAACAGGGTACTTTATGCACCCTGAGTACAAGTTTTCTAGTTGTAGTAAAATTATTTTGGACATCGTCGAGTGCTTGAATGTCTTTCTTTCTGCATATAAGGATTAAAAATTGTGGTGCCACTCTCAAGTATAGGCCGAATGTAGACCTTATATGCATGCAGGTGCAAAAGTTCCGGGGAAGTTTGTGAGGTTACCGTTTAACGCTGTTCATGCTTGCAAGATCCTGCCAAAGTTTTCATGAGTGCCAGTAGCCTGGAACATCTGCTACCTGAACCAGTTTCGCTTAGGATCTACGTCACACCCTTGCTATGTTTTCGGTACGGAACTAATGTTATGCGCAGTAAGCTAATACGTGAAATTTTACTTAACTGGTCCAGGGAAGGGACCTATAGCATCAGTAACTGATGCGTTTGTGGAGGACATCTCCTTCAAAATTCCAGGGACTTGTGGGTTCCCAACAACTTTAAGGGCAGATTGATTGGTGGAAAATTGGACGTTCACAAAAGCGTCCCAAAAGAGCAGGTGGAACGCTACCCTATGCAAAGTGAGCAGGGCATTACGGAGAATTTAGGCAATCAAGCCTCGTCACTTGCAGGAGAAGTGAGCAGGACATTATGGGGGATTTAGTCATTCAAGCCTCGTCACTTGCAGGAAATCACCAAGATTAGTAGATTGATTTCACCATGTCGACACCTGCAAGTCTGCAGATATTTTTCTATAAATATCCCAACATGACCCTTCTTAAATGAATTTCTTTAACCTTTGGTCTGCAGATATTTTTTCTACAAATATCCCAACATGTCGATTCTTAAATGGATTTCTTCAAGTTATTTTTGATAGAAAATGACTTTTATAAAGGTGAACCATCGCTGCACTTCTAAAAAATTTCTTTCAAACAACCTGAGTGACCCGCAACGATGTTTCTCAAACGGACGCACAGTAACCGTCGAGTACCACACCCCGTTGTTAACGTGAAAAAAATCTCAAAAGTCCTGAATTTTGAATTCGCAATGCTGAAGCGACATTCAGATGAATTTTTTGGTACAGCTCAGTGGTAGAAAGAAGCGCATGAACCCTCATCACATCCTAATATTCCTTTACAACAGTGTTTTCTCAAACCGGAGATAAGGACTTCGACTCTTTCCCGACCTACAGTGACTCTTTTCCGACCTACAGTGACTCTTTTCCGACCTACAGTCTCAAATGAATGACGGGTTG